>ML784817.1:469024-514123 GCA_009831015.1 Picea engelmannii
GGGGTCGAACCCCATGGCCTCCATAAAAATTTTACCAAACAAACCAAACACCAACAACCAATAAAGGGGTGCCACGTGGCAGCCCATGACTGGGCCACGTGGTACTACGTCATTTGACCATAATATGCCACGTGTCACAAACTAATTCACCTAGATGTCAGCCAATCCAAAATTGCCATGTCATCTCCTGCACAGTCAGCATGCTGATGTCATCAGCGTTGACTTTTTGACCAGTTGACCTTTGACTTTTTACCTGTTTGACTTTTCGGTCAGAACGCGATATCTTCTCCATACGGACTCCGTTTGACATAAAAATTATACCACCAGAATCGGGAAGACGAGCCAGACGCAATGGTGGTTGTTTCATCAGATTCTGAGCACTTTCATTTTTGAGCATTTTTCAAGCCCTGATAGGCTTCTGAATCCGATTTCGGATCAGCTGGTCAGACTCCTAGGACATCCAATCCCAATGATAATATTTTTAAAAATGAACCTAGCAACAATATTGGTTGAACAATCTTGAACAGTTGTTGCCTCAGCCCAACATGTAAGGTAGTCAGTTGTGGTAATAATATATCTAGCCTTTTAATGCTTAGTTGTCGGGTTGATCGGCCCAATAAAGTCAACCACCCATTTATCAAATGATTATAAATCTTGAACTAGTTAGAGTGGAAATTCATCTCACCATGATGGCTTACCCACTCTTTGACAAACATCGCATGATATAACATATTCCTTTGCATCCTTGAAGAGTGTGGCCCAACATAGTCCAGCTTGGATGAATTTTTGCATAGTGGCCTTTCCTCCAACATGACCTCATGCAACTCCATTGTGGCACTCCCACGATATATCTTGTCTTTCATTATCTAATACATGTCTCCTGAGGATACTATCTAGTCCCAATTAATACAATTTCCCTGCAATCAATTGATAGTCTTCTTCTCTAACCACCATATGGCATTTTTGGGTTGCAAAGTATTTTTATGGGCAAGCCCCTGTACTTAAGAAGATTTCTTTGTCTTCCAAGTACTCTGATATAGACTCAACCCAAAATAGGTCTGCATCTGGGAGTTGATCATCGACTACTCTGCCACTTTCCCCTGACTCTAATCTAGATAGTTGATCAGGCCCTATGTTACATCTTCTAGGATTAATGATCACTTCAAAATAAAATTCTTGAAACAATAGCAAATATCGAAACATTCTACCTTCCAACACAGGTTTGTTAACTAGATATTTTAATGCAAAATGATCAGTAAAAAACTTAAAATGAGAACCTAAACAACAATTTCTAAGCTTTTGCAAAGCGTAAATCATAGTTAAACCCTCCCTTTCTGTTGATGTATAGTTTCTCTTAGCTTGTGAGAACTTCCTACTAGAAAAATAGATAGGATGATCCATGGCTCCATCTTTTGCTTGCGCAAAGATGGCTCCCAAGGCAATACCTAATGGATCTACATGCACGTGAAATTCATTTTCCCAATTTGGAAATATCAGACTAGGTGTTGTGTTGAGCTTCTCATTTAGGGTCTCGAATGCTTTATCACATTCTGGGGTCCATTGGAATACTTCGACCTTCTTTAGTAGATTTTCCATAGGTGTAGTGATATTTTCACATCTTCTTATAAACCTGCGATAGTACCTTCTATGCCCCAGCATGGAGTGCAACTGCTTAGTACTCATATGTGGTGACATGTTCACAATAACCACAACTTTGGCTAGTTCTACCAATACTCCCTCTTGACATACTATGTGGCCTAACAAATTTCCATGTGGCACACAAAATATACACTTTCTGAGGTTCAACGATATCTGCAATTCTCTACATCTATCAAACAACAGACATAGTAGTGCTACATGTTCCTTGAGAAGACTCTATATCATCCAATCATCCATATAAACTTCTATAAACTTGTGAATAAATTGTTGGAATTTTTTTATTACAATCCTAGAGAAAATTGCAGGGGTATTCTTTAGGCCAAATGGAATAACATTGTATGCAAATGATCCCCATTCTATTATGAATGTGGTATTATTTTTGTCCTCTTCAACAATCCTTACTTGGTGATACGCCGAAAATCCATTTGTAAATGAGTAATATTCTTTCCCCACAACTGGTTCTATCACCTCATCAGTAAAAGGTGTTGGGAAAGGGTCATGCACATAGGAAGAGTTAAGGCTTTTGTAGTCTACATAGAACTTAATGTATTATGTTCATTTCTTGCTATGGATGACTATTGGGCTAACCCATTCTGCTTCTTCCACTCCAAAAATAAGTCTAGCTTCCATCATCTTGTCTATTTACCTCTTAACCTTCTATTTCACCCTGGGGTTAAGGCGATATGGTCTATGCCTCATAGGCTTTGATCCTGGTTTTAATTCAATTTTCATCTCTCCCATAGCTCCTTTAATCGCTTTTATCTCTGAAAATGTCTGTGGGAACAAATCCTCACACTCTCGCAACAAGCTATGTATTTCTTGGCTAGTTTTCTCATCCCAGTAATATCCTACCATAGCTATATTAGGTTTCTTTGTGGTCCCTATATTGACTTTGCAAAAATTCAATGGGTGATTATAAGAACCCTCAGTCTGGCTGGGTATGATGTTCTGGATTTATCTTCTCCCTTCTATCTCCTTAATGGCTAAGTTTCTCAATTCTTGTAAATCATCTGGGCTTTCCAAATCCTTCTCAATCTTATAGCATTCTATAGGTCTCTTATCCGAGTTTAGGTGAATATTAATCTGAAGTTCTTGGCTATTCTTTGTGCATACGACTAAGTATGATTTTTGTTTACTAGTGTATGTAAAAAGTAATTATTTAATTCTTTTCACGACTACTTTAAGCTCAGGGTTCTTACTTGTAAACGAGAAGTCCTTGCAAAAGTGATCTTCCAATGTTTTCCATTCACTGGTTTGTCCTTTGGTTTCTTCATGCATGAACCAAGATTTTGGAATTGGACATAGTGAATGAGGAAATACTTGAACCTAGAAGCGAGATGGTATTTCCACAATTTTCCACTGTGTAACGCATTGTTCAATATGTGCTTTAGGATCAGATTGTTTGTTGAACAGTTGTGCAACATGGAAATCTGTTCACATCTTTGATTCCAACTGCTCCTTATCTTGAAATATATATTTTATATATTTCTTCACATCGTCCCAATTTTTGAGTAAGGTTTTGTGATTGGCCCACCATATGGAAGGGGTTTTCTAGAGGGTAAATCCAACACTAAGAACCTTTGATACTCCACTACCTTTTATTCTATGCTGACCAGAAAATTGTTAAGTCCTGAGGTACCATCAATTATTGGGTGTTTTCTAACCTTGGTTCCAACCCATCTAATTTCCTTGAAAGTTGCACATATTCTTGAAAATATTTCATATGAGCCTTGCTTCCAACTGTCAAATGCCATTTCTAAATATCCGTCGACTGATTGTATAGTCCTACAAATTACTGATCCATCAACAATAGGATTTATGTAATCTTCTCTTGTTCCCATTGTTACAGTCTACAACTAATCCAATTCTTCTCCCTCCATATTTTTTTTCTGTTGGTTTTGTGTATCGAGGGCCTACATACAGATACAAGGGTTGAACTACTTTGATTTCCTCTTCCTCAAATGTCATAGTCTTTTTCTTTAGTTCAATCACCACATAGTTGTCATAGGAACAATCAATACCAAGTAGTTCAGGATAAGGGTCCTTATCCCCCATGATTTCAATCACCTCAAAATCAACTACAGTCTTTACTCCCACAATATCTATTTCCACATTCTCCAGTCTTCCTACTGGGAAAATACAATATTGATTGGCCATTCTTAGTTGGATTGGGGAATATGTCAATGGGGTTTTCCTAAGGCTTCCAAAGTCTTTTTAGGTAGTATTTTAGCATCAGATCCTATATCTAACATAACATCCTTAATATCAAACTCGTCTAGCTGAGATACTAATCCAAACTCTTTTCCAGTTCGTACTTTAATTCTCTTCACTCTCTGAGTACTCTTCTTAGGAAGATTAGTACTTATTCATGATTTTGAAGATTCTTCATTCCCTAGAACTATGTACAACACATAGCACAACTTTTATGTCAATTGGTCATTCCCAAGAATATCAGAAAATAACTGAAACCAAAGGTCGACTACATTTTGTGGTTTCTCAGGTTGTCTCATCATGACTACATGGTTTCTGCGTGTAAGGGGTGAAGCAAGGACTTGCACAATATTAGGGTAGACAATAGGCTGAGGGGGTTTCTCTTGCATATCAAGGTTAGGGATATTCTGAAATACTTTTATGGCATTTTTAAGGAACAACTTATGTTTGAGAGGATCATACCTATCTTCCTTAGGTGTTTCTTTCTGGATCTTAGGTAAATTATTAGCATCAATGCTAGTCTTTTCCCCTCCTCGAGTGACGATATTAAGGTTGGGTATTTGTCCCCTAATAAATATCTTGATCTCTGAACTGATGAGGTTAGTTCCTCATTGACATGCCTGATCTTCCAATTTTGCAATTAGTTCTGGGTAGTCTCTAATTGTGTGCCCATTAGTTCTGCAGTGAGAGCACCATGGTCGCCTCAGATGAGGACAGTCTCTAGCCATGTGGATTTTCTCATCATAGTTGTAGAATCAAATTGGTCCTATTCCCCCAATTATTCCTCCTCTGAAGTATCCTTCGGCTCCACCTCCACGACCTCTGCTTGGTCCCTTAGGGGTTTCAGTCACCCTGAATGATGTTCGATCCAGCCTGTCTGCAAGTGCATCCAATGCTCTACACTAATTGGTAGTATGTGTGGTAGATGCACAAAACTCACAATGTAAAGTATTTGGTACTATTTAATACTTATGAATAATGGGGCACTATTTCGACCCATGCCCATGGATTTGAGAAATCTCACAATACTCAATTATTGGCATTGCTTGATTACCTGGAAAAACATGATATGGGGTATGTTTATGGAATGGTAAATTCATATATACTTTCGTAAATATTCCCGTGAGTCCTAGTGAGGGTCCCATCAGATTATGAGGAGGTCCCATTCCCCTCATTCATCGACATTCAGTCACCAGATCTCTTGGTATGGGTATCATCAATTCTTGAATCTTTTATGTAAGCGTTGATATTTTCCCTTGTAATGGTGCCAAATTTGCACATGTTGGGGCTCTGGTCACTCTCAGGATTCCTCTACATCCTTCTATTGCTACATTAACGGAATTCATGTCAAAGGTAGAAATCCCTGAATATACCATTCTATTTGATGTTCCTCATGAATTGGATGCACTAACCTCCTTATAGCATCTTTAAACTTCTAGATATATTCCCAGGACGATTCACCTTCCCTTTGTTGAATCTTGCGCAGCTCCGATAGAGATTGTTGTTATGAATGAGGTAGCTTAAAATTCTCTATGAACGTTGTCCATACCTGGTCAAGTGTGAACACTTGACCTTGCATTCCTAGCACTCCTAGCTCAATAAAATTTATGTACCATTTGAGAGCATGACCTCTCAAGGTAGTTGAAATTCAACCAATTTATTCGCATCTGGAGTCCCACTGTACCTCCATATGTCTCCACACAAGAACCAATTCTTCCCAACATCTTCATCTCCTTTACCCCATAATTCTTGTTATGGAGAAATCAAACTTCCCTTATTAACAAGCATTTATAATCTTGCTTCTCCTATCAAAATAAAACCTAATGGACTTGGTTGCACTAGTACATTTGTGTCAAATTTTGACGATGCGTTCGATGCAATTGCCACTTTATATTGTTGGGAGAATGAAAAACGATGGACCCCCTCAAACGTCGTTTCACATGATGTCGCTTTTTCGATGACATAGATATCGTCTTTACTATGACGTTTCATGCAGACACATGTCATCTCGGATTTGAATGTCCAAACCCCATATAGTCCTTGTAAGACTGAGGACTTAGAGGTGGCAAGAGAGACATCTTGGAGGTGGAAAGACTGGTGTCTAGGAGGTGGCCAGAGAGACGTCTTGGAGGTGGTAAGAGAGACATCTTAGAGGTGGAAAGAGAGACATCTTGGAGGTGGTAAGAGTGATGTTTGGGAGGTGGAAAGAGAGATGTCTTGGAGGTGGAAAGAGAGACGTCTTGGAGGTGGCAAGAGCGACGTTAATAGGTATCATCTTCGACGTGGTTGCTATGGGAGTGACACTCTTGGAGGTGACAGTACCAATATCTTTGAAGTGGCAAGATTGACATCTTGGAGGTGGCAAGAGTGACATCTTGGAGGTGGCAAGAGCGACGTCTTGGAGGTGGCAAGAGAGACCTTAAGAGGTATCAGCTCCGATGTGGGTGCTATGGGAGAGGCACTCTAAGATGTCCTAATAGAGACTTTGGTGTACGTATTTAAAATATATATATATATATATATATATATATATATATATATATCAATATTTAGAGGGACAGGTGCATTAACCTTTGATAAGATACTAACCATATCAATATTTAAATCTATATCATCGGTCTTAGGCAAGGTTTGTTGAGGAGGAGGAATAAATTCCAATGGTAAAGTGGGTCTTGTCTAATGAGGTTTAGGATCACTAGGATATGTATGGGGTGTGTTATCACACAAACTCACAATTTTTGAGCTAAAGTCTGACAGCTCCAGTGAAATCATGTGTAACTTAGATGGAAGGCCCATGTCACCTCACTAACCCTCTTTCACTTCAAGCCATATTTTGTCCGATTGAAGGGGGTTTCCCTCAATTACGATTACGAGGATCATTGTCTTGTTTGAGTTCCTTAACCTAGACAACATTATCTTGTTTGAGTTCCTTAACCTAGACAACATTTTCTTTTTTGAGTTCCTCAATCTAGACAATCAGATTTTCCTAACAAATGAGTATATTGCTTCACTTTGTAAAACCAAAGAAAATGAAATTCCAAAATTTTACATGGAATCCTATTTGACAGACATAATTTGTTATAAAACCTTCCCAAGGGTTGGGTTTGTAATCCTTCTAAACCTTTCATCCATGTGTGCTACTAATACTTGTCAAAAACCAAATATGTGTCAATATATGAGTTTATGTGTGATAACTTTCTAAAAAGTTGTATGAAATTATATTTTGTAATCCATGCAAGAGGTTTTCTATGAAATCCATAAATATCACAGAAACAATATGCAATTTTTATATTACGAGGAATCTGAGTAATGTCAAAATCTATGGAAACAAAAAGGCTCCTCCTTTATTACCAATGAATTCACCAGATAGATTGATCTTGAGGAAGATTCCTTATCACACTACCCTCCATGGAGAAAATGCAGCTATGAAAACCAATAAAATAAAGAATTTCCATATTATCCCATTACAATTGGATAATAAAACTTTTCAAATTATGTCTATGCTCAAGTGGAAGTTGATCATTTAAATTACATGATCCATTCAAAAATGTTCCCAATCATTTCGACCAATAAACCCTAACATGGATCTACTATCATGAAGAATGCTAAGAAGTGGTATACAAATATGCCTAGGATTTTGATGAAATTTTTTTATGAAAAGAGAAAGTAGAAGACAAAAATATTGTTCTTAATTCAATTCTAGATTTAGTCCCAAAAGGAATGGATTGTATTGTAAAAACGAGATCTTCCAAATATCAACAAGAGAAAATAGATTTGACCACAAGAAAAATAGATTAAAGGGGAAAAGAACTCTGTAATGAAGATGATGGCATAGGGAAACAAGGATGCAATCCTTAGGGAACCTTGAAGAATACAAAACATGAATCCGAAGGGAAAGCTATAGAACCAACATAAGGGCAGGAAGGATCTAATCTCAATATTGGCAGAAAAAACCCATGCAATGCAAAGGAGACTGAGAAAGGAATAGAAGAAGTTGATGATCTTGCAGGTATGAATATTAGACTAACCAGAGAATTTGAAAATATAATGGAATCATTATATTGGTTCATATATTTTCTTATTGAAACCCCTCATACATTTGATGATGTTTTTGTAATGGAATTAGAGACCTTCTCATTTGATAAAAAAAGAAAGGTAGTTAATTAAAAAATACATAAGAAAAAAGGGACATATAAGGATGAAATTGAAATATAAACTACCAAATTAGTAAATGTTGATATGGAATATATGCATCCATTAATTTCAGTAGAAACCACAAGAATGTATGTATAAACGATGGAAGAAATCAAATAAAAAACTAAGAAGATACCCAACCTGGAAAACTGAGACAAATAATTTAAAAATACCAAGCACAATTTTAATGAATTCACTTCATATTCATAACAGATTTGGGAAGATGGTTTTCCTCTCCATAACAATTTGTTTTATAATATTTGTAGATATGCTTAAGAAATTACAATTTTGAAGAGCATTATTTTATGAAAAATAGAATTCAATCTAGTTCTGGAAAATGTGTGTACCATGGAGCCTTCAAATATAAATCAACTCAAATCAAACATACAACATGCTAAGGATATCATATGAAGCGTTGAAGATGATGCCAAAGGACTATTTTAGGACACAAGTGATGTCATGACAAATGCTCAATACATTACCGAACAATGTAGCTTATTGTTGTTTAAAGATGGAGATAAGTTTGTCCCATTCCTAGTGCTAGTTAGTTATCTATAAAAGTCTTTAGAAGATGAAAAAAATTTCAAAGTTTATGAAGCATCAATGCAAATTCAATCAAATGTTATATTGAAGATACCATGGCTCAAAATCCATTCCTGCTTAATATGACATGCATTTTTTGTTGCAAGGAGAAATCTGAAATACTAATTTCTATTTGGAATATATGTTATGAAAGAGTAGAGAAAAATCTTGCAATAATTTGAAATATCTATGGTCCCAGAATAATGATTCAACTAGACATACAAATAGTAATGGATGACATGGAGGATGGTTTCATTGGTATTTGGGTAGAATAGTGATATGATATTCATGAAAAGCATTCAGTACCTCACTCTTCTAGATTTTAAAAGATGATAAAAAACCTCTGAAAGATGACATTGTTTACCAGCCAAGAATTAAAAGAGCATTACAATATACCAAGGGTAAATAATTAAATGAATCCTTAACCAAAATGTTAAGTCTACAACTAGCACTCTTTCCAATAAATAAATGAGATTGGAAGAAAATTATTACTTTCATACATTGCTAGATGAAATTTGTATTCAATAATATATTTATAAACATAAAACCAACAGATATAATACCGAGAAGGATACATATAAAGTTTCCAATTGGGATTCCTAAACATGAATCCTAGAACTACAATTTCACACAATTGTATTAGAAGCAAAGGAAAAAACAGATCCATGTAGACTCTGTATGACTGAAGTTTCAATAAAATGTATTAATATGCTATTTCACAATCATGGTGTATTATTGGTTTCAATCATTTCAAGTCCAAATCCTTGAGAAGCAGAGAGAAAATTTCCAACTTCAAGAACACCATGACAATATTTGCACACAATGAATTTATACCCTGTCAAAAATACCAGTCAATTATTCTTTTTCATTTGTATTTTTTGATAAGGTAAATGTTCTTTTCTGAACCATGTGGAGTTGTTAGCCCGAACTCTGCATTATTATGGTAGATCCATTTTTATCTTGAGGGTTGTTAAACTTGGCCTACTCATATACATGATCAAAGTACTATAGCTATTTGGGTTTGAACTTGGGTCATTATCATAATGACACCCATTTTAAACCACTAGAATCTAGACAACACCTTGACAAACCATTCTTTTCCACTAGATTTACTTGAAAGGATTTTTTTCTAATGGAATTAATTCCGTGTCGGACAGATTTAGATCTGAACATATTTAGCTCCAATTATTCCAAATAACACAACCAATATTGTTGAGTATGTTGGAAAGTTTGTTGAAACTGTCACAATTTCTAGGATGGTTAAATGGGAATTCCCATTCAAGATAAGTTTGTTTTCAAATTGGAAAAAATAGGAGATTGGTTGAACTTTGTTACCAAAGTTCTTTCAGAAGGATGATTTTGAAAGGAACAATCATTGTCAGTTAGTCACAAGCTTCTAATCTATCTCCATAGATATTTAATATGTGAAAGGCCTCACATGGAACAAAGGGATATTAAATATCTAAAACTGCTTATACAAAACCATCATTCATATCAACTAAGGCGCATGGGGAAGAACACTAAACAAAAAACCATTTTATGCCAAGCATCCACTTAGAAAGCTATATCAACTATGCAAATCTATCAAGGATTATCTCTCATGCCAATCAATCTTAGACCATCCAAGGGTGGAACATACACCATATACCCCAAATCTCATAAAGTAGCCCAAGCATGGTGTAAATCGTTTTGGAATAACCTTGAAATTTAACAATGGGGTTGCCCAAAGATGTGTGTTTCACAAATAGAAAAAGAAAATAAAAAAATAGTATCTCATGATCAAGTCAATTGGAAAGAAAAACGTTGTTAAATCCCCCACTAGGTTTCAAGTCTCATATAGAACATGTTTGTGCTTATACTCATGTTTGTTGAACACCAATAATTGCGATCATATTGAGGCTAGGTTCAACCACTGAGTGAATTTGGTGGGATAGATACCCCCAATTGAGGCAGATTAGCCAAAGGTTTGTTTCAGGATATGAAAATCACCTAGAGCGGAGCAATAATATGTTAGATGGGATAGAAAACAATATGAATTCTTATGGATATCCTTTTGCATCATTCTTGAGGTCAGTTGGTGGGCTCATGATCTGAAATTTCATTAAGATTCAATCTTTTCACAAGTTTTTATGGAGTTTCCTTTCATTAGTTTTCCCTTCTGGCTCATGAGAAATCACTTGTGGAGAATTTAGTTAGCAGAAAAAATTATTACATGGATGCATTGGTTATTCCATTTCACTTGACCAGGTGATGTACAAATCAATTAGAGTAGGTGTGATGAATAAGATCAATGCTACACATATTTTTTAGTAGTATCTTCCAGTAAAGTTTGCAATTGATAGTGTACAGTTCAATTTTCAGTTTGATTTGATGTCAGATTGAGGTTTGCAGTTGTTTATGACTCCATGCCCAATGAATAAGGCACTAGTCTACAAGTTCAGAGATATGGTTTTCTTGACACCTCCTAAGGAGCTATCTTCCCCAGTTGGAGCCAATGTTAGTTTTAGTCAAAGTTTGTCTATCACCAATGATCAAATATATATGCTCTTCCTAGGTTTGTTAGAGTATTTTTCAAATTTTTATCGTTTCATTGAGTCTTCAAAATAAAATTTTGATTGTTGGTTAGTTGGTCTAGGTTTGTTACTACTCCTCACAAAATTTCATGTCCCAATCATCATCATCACTTAAATTTGTTGTGTCATCACTCAAAAGAGTCATCATCATCATTTCAGTCCCATCATCACAATTCTCATTCATCTTAGTGTCACCATTAGGTCACTAGGGTCATGGTCATCATATTGTGTCATTTCACTCATAAAACTACTAAAGGTAGGAGTAGTAAAAGGAAATCTCTCTCAAGTTTGATTTTAAGTCATAAAGTGTTTCAATATTGATGTAATTGGTTCTAAAAATTTTCAAAGTTGTTTCAAATGTTCCTAAGTTACTCAAGTTCAAAAGCAATGGTGAAATTGGTGGGCCATCTGTTTTTGAAAAAGTGACATTTAAAAGCTACAAAGACCATTTCAAGAGGATTATCTCACTCATTTCTCTCTAATAAGAGCTCCCACATATTCAAAAATCATCTCTCCTCATTTTCAGAGAAAATTTCCTTGAAAAAGAGAAAACCCTAGCAATTTGTTGCTCATTCCATCATTTTCGTTGCTCTTTCAACAAGTTCGCTGCACATTTCCCAATTTTGTTGTGTTTTCATTCCAGGAGGCTCAATTTCGATATGTAAAGGTTCAATAGGGAAAATTCAAGATTAAATAAATATGTTGACACCTCATACACTCTTCATGTATATTTTACCCATTTACATCATTTTTCCTAAAACCCTAGATTACCCTATGTTTTTCTAGGGTAGGGCTATGTTTTTCCCTTGTTCACTCTTTCCCCTCACTCATTTAATGATATTACAATTGCCATTACTCCCTAAAATTACCCCCTACCACCCTAAAGTTTCTCAATAATTTATGAAACCCCTAACCCATCATTCCACTTCATTTTCCAAAAATCTTTGAAGGCACATTTTCTAAAAATGACCTTTTTAGTCATCTTGTTTCTGAACAGATTGTGGCCAGTAAGATATGAATATTGAGAAACTAGAGGAAATTTGAGTTCCTAATATGCCAAAGTAAAATAACCTAATTCATAGTTTACACAAGTATTACAGAATGAGAGATATATTCACATCTTCACAGCCTATTTTTCGAACTGAGCAAAGTCTTGATTTAGACATCTTTTTGCAGAAAATATTATGAACAAATAGGGCATAATTTTGGGAAACTGAGAAAGTTTTATCTAAAAAACATATTCATATAAAATAACCTCTCTCACGTTTTACACATCTATCTCAGAGTAAGATATACAAAGGGATAACTGAACCCTATTTTTGAGAATTTCAGGAGGAAATTTATAGCAAGTCTGCAAAAAGCATAACGTGGGGCATGCTACGCTTTTGATGGAGGATTCCAAAAGATGAAAGGATTACATATTCAGATTTATCATGAATTGTACATCACGTTTGACCTGCCAGAGTCAAATTAACAAACTCTAAATGCTTCCCAACTTTAATTGTTAACATGTTATTCTTACATGAAAACTACATGCTCTCTGTTGTAAAAGATCACTATTAACTATTGTAATGTTCCAATAAATATCAATGGGTTTGTTGATATGGTGATCTAATTTACCGATGGACTCAAGGATTACATTTTCTAGGTACCCCTACCCATCAAGTAACTATCATTTTGTGAAATGAAATTACTTTTGGGTGGTGCCTCTAAACCAGTTAGAAATGAAAATAAAGCCTATTTATCACAGCCAACGAGACTTTCCTACTTTATATTTTGTTTAAATATCCTTCGAACAAACTTATCAAACTCATGGAAACATAATACACTTTAACTTTCATCATCGTGTTGGGAACTTTTTCAAATTGTACTGAAGTATAACAATAATGTTTGTCAACAAGACTATTGTCAATTTGTAACTACCACCAATTGTATGTTCTCTTGCTCAAAATGCTACATAAGTACAATAACTAGAGTATGCATGCCTTTCTAATCACATCCCACCTGTTGCATGAAAGAGGCCTAAAACATCCTTATAACGATGCTATGGATTACTTCAATTATCCCATAGACACACATCATGTTGCATCCACTAAGAAAAATAATGCACACTAAATGTATGTGTGTCATTGAAAAAACACACCTCATTAGCATTTGTGCAGAGTGCATTGGTATGTAGTCATGTGTGTGTATTGAGAGATTGCAATTATTTCTTTGTGTATCATTTTCAATTATTTATTTATATTTAAGGAAAAAATTGATCTTAAATGTACAAATCATAGGAGAATAATTATTTGCTTCCCATCATATGGGTTGACCCCTAGATAGGGTGTGACAACAAGAATATTATTTTTGTATCTATTAGACAAAATCAAATCCATAATTGTTTTTTTTTGTTGATGCAATAGATTTGGGAAAAGGAACATTGTAGCAACATGGTTGGAAGTCAGCTAGGGATTCAGGTTTGGAGTGGGAGTAGACCACCCAATGGAATTCAATGATAGGAAATATTGTGGAAAACATAGAGAGGAGGATAATTATTTGGTATGGAACTGGAGCCCAATTAGATAGTACTCTACTGGTCTGGGTAAAAAATTGTGTTTCTTGATGGGGATCATAATGAATTCTAGTGTTCGAAACCAATTTTGATGTTAGAAGTTCCAATGAAATCTAGTATTTTTCTTTGGCTGGCATTGAGCAACAAAATTCTAAAACAGGATAATTTTTAAAAGAGAGAATGACATGGTTCATGACCTTGTTATTTATGTATAATGGATGAAGAGACTATCCAACACATACTTATTACTATTTCACTATCCCCGTGCTAAAGAAGTATGAAAGGAGATATTGTGCTTAATTGGAGTTGGGAAGTGGTCCAATGGTAATTCTTTTGTTGACTAATTAAAGAACTAGTTGAATGATCATGTTGTAGTGGATCGAAAATCTCTCCCATGTGTTGTTGCTTAGGCACTGTAGATTTTTTGAAATGTAAATTATTTTTTTTTCAGGGCAAATTCTATTTTCCTAGGGAAATATTCCATAGAATCAAATATATCTATCAAGATTTAAAGCAACTTGTTGTTCAGAGGGCTCCCATAATTTCAAATCCTCCAGGACAAGTCTTATGCTTGGGGATGTTTTGATGGTTTTAACCAAGGCAAACCAAGACCATGTGGAGCTAGAGGTGTCAAGTGTATTTTGCTAATGGAAATTATTTTTCTTTCCGATTATCCTTAGGCCATGGAACAATAACTGGGTTGAGTTGCATGCAGTTTTAAGCCTTTCAAAATTGACTTTAGGAAAAAATATGGAAAAATGGTATGTCATTTAGGATTCAAGACTAGTCATTTAATGAATTCAAGGGACTTTAGGCTCCAAAATCTCACTTTTAGGCCCTTGCTAGAATATATTATTTCATATGTTGAGCATTTCTCAATATTTTCTTTCAAATCAGATGTTCAAGTCAACTTGGTGTGATGTGGGATTCAAGACTCATAATTTAATGGATTTTAGGGACTTTAGGCTCCAAAATCTCACTTTTAGGTCCTTGTTGGAACATAATATCTTAGATGCTCATCATTTCTCATGTTGTTTCTTGAAGTCAACTTGGTGTGGTGCAAATGGAGGAGGTCAGAAATGGGGGCTATCCCCCACCAAATATGTGGTGTTAACTTACATGAACTATGCTTGGGTCAACAAATATCTTATATGATTTTTAATGATGGAAATATTATTTATGGTCTGATGATAGCTTCTTTCTAATTAATAGGTAGAATATATGTGGTATATATGGATGTTTCAAGAATAGATTCCTTAATTTTTTGTTTCATGATGTAAATATTAAGCCACTTTTCATTAATACACAATGATTCTATTTTTCACAATGATTCTAGCTATTGTAAAAAATATGGACAACCCTAAGTCTAGTGTTGGTCACATATTAATGATAGTCATGTCATTGACGAGCAGGTAGATTGTAAGGGTGTATGGAAGGAGGGTAAAACCTTTGGTTATGATACATCCAACAATGAGAAAAGGTCTTCTAAGATAGATTTTGAGCATGCTTCATCAGTTTTTATCAAAATGTTATTTTCCTCTAGGAAATCAAGGTGTTGAAGGTAAAATTATTATGCAGCAAAAGAACAACACTAAATTGGTAAATCCTACATCTTTTGTTCCCACTAGTTATGCTAATTATAGATCTGATTATGAAGTTGATTTTCAATTTAAACATTGGTTTAGAGTAACATATGACTCAGTGATGCAAAGGAAATCATCTCATCTCATCTCTTCCTCGAGGTGCTATGGATATTAAATTAAGCAATGAATAAGAGAAAGGCCAAGAAAATATCCAAGAAAAAATCCTAATTTTTTGTTTCTTTAAATATTGGTGATAGTATGAATTATATTTTTAAAGAAATAGTACAATAGAATAATGAGATCATGGGAATGCATAAAAAAAGAAGGTAAATTATGAAGATAATTTTAATGAGGAGGAACCATCATGTTTTGAGGTACCTATTACTTTAAAAGAATTTCATTAGTTTTACGATCACTTGGATTTCAATGGTATTATAGAATATCCAAATCTACTACCTATTGGGCATCATTGGATAAAACCCATCCTAAAGTTTGATGGTTACGATGCTACAACTATGATGGAACATGTGGAGAAATTCTCAAAAATCCCCACTGTTTTAACATTCCCAACCACCAAGATTGAAAATAACTCCCTTTGTATTCATTGTTTCAGTTATAAATGTTTTGATCAAATTGATCCATTCAAATATTTTCTTAAAAAAATTATAACATTCTTGAAATCAATAAGTTCTAAAACTAGACAATTCAATTCAAGTTTCTTGCGATCTCAATTCAACCCAATTCGGCCATAAGCACTACAACAAATATTTTACCCAAAAAAATGCATAAAAACAAATATGGGTTCAAAAGACACTTACTAGATACATGAACCTATGTAGATCAAGTGTCCAATGGTCTGATGTCACGCAAGCAAACAAATGCACAACTATTACTTAATAATTTTCATGCAATTGGGGAGAAATAACTTCGAATAATGGCCATTAACAGGAAATTGCAGCGAAATAGATCCTAACAATTGCCAATAACAAAAAATTGTGGTGAATGGAAATATCTAGTTCGAATTTTACAAGGCGAAACAGATTTCTCTGCTTTCTTCTCCCAAATACACATAGGCGAAGGGTTTTAGATACAATTTTTTTAAAATAAATTTTGGGCTATTTATAATAAAAACCCTCAAATCCCTCTATGAAACTAATTTGCCTAGCCAAAGTTCTAAGCCTTCTGATTTCCCCCATTGGTGAAATTTTGCCCCTAAAATATTCTATTCTTGTAGACAAGGAGAAATAAAAGTGGATGCTTACGTTGAGGGAATCAATAATATTTTTTGTAAGATGTCCATAGAAAAATGCATGTTACTCAGTAAGAATCGTCACTGAGTTTGACCTGAGAAATTTCTAAATTTTGTGAATACGGCATGCAATATGAAATTATGGTAGACTCGAGAGAAAATTATGGACTATTTGAAAGATGACATTGTAGGCTAAAATAGATATAAATTGCAACTAGTCACTCCTGAAGTAACAATTTGACAACAAAGAATTACTATTACAGTGCTCCAATTAACCTATGATGTATTCCAAACTAACCCAGGACTCGAACACTTCTCTTATATTGATAACTTATAGTGCAAGCTTGAAATTGGAGTTTAATTCCTTGCAGTTTGGTTGACTGATAGAAACAAAAATCCACCTAGGCTAAATAAGAGACCCACTATAGGATTGGGAAAATTATTGTTGAGAAAATGCATATAAAATGATAACAATATTACAAAAAATTACTAGTTCAAGAAAAGAAATATGGTTTTTACCTAAGAGACAGGAAATGGAAGAGTTTGTTTGCAATAAATAAGAGGATGCTTAGTGATTTGGATAAATAAGAGAGTTGTGGTTAAAATACAACAATTTCACTGATAACCTCCAATCCTGGAAATAAAAGACCCAGTAAAACCCACAAGAATTTCTAATGTCAATTAGGGAAATAAAACATGAACTACATATGGATCTCTAGTCAAAATGAATTTCATACCCATTGATTTGAAGCCTGGTCAGATTCAAAATTGTTGAAATCAAAAATTTCTGATAAATCAAATATCATCTACTTCGTAATTCGGTAAATATATTAATTGGTACCATATACTTTGTAATCCAGTAAATATATTAATTTTGTTGTGGAAATGATAAGAAACCCTCCTGAGAGACGAATTGGGTTTCTCCATGGTTGGTGGGGAAGTCAAATCCCATGGAATCAACCCTTTAAAATTGGGAACGATTGATATTGATTCATTTTTTTAGATCAAGAGGAAGAAATAACGAGGGGAAGGAAGATTTCGACTGACCTACATCCATTTTTCAGTGTGCTTGTTGGTTTCACAGAAGAAATAATGAGTGCAAAGAGGATCCTGATCTACATCTGTTTCACATTGTGTTCACTAATTACTCTCATCCTCCCAGATTTTCACTGGCGAATAAGGGAGAAATTAGCGAAAAAAAACCTTCCCGCCATAGCCACCATTTAAAAAAGAGGATTATTTCACTATAGAGAGTATTTGTTCACCTTTGTTGAAGGTGAACGTTGAAGGCAATGTAAACCTTCAATTTTTTGATTAATAATTTTAATATTAAAAAATATATATATGTTGCAAAATAAAATTTCAGTGTTTTAATTATTTCTATAATATATTTTGATGTCGCAATACAATAACTTAAAAAACCAAAATGTTGTCTGAAAAATAAAAATATAATTTATTTATTCATTCATATTTTTAATAGTGAAATAATGTTTTTAGAAATATTAACATAGATTGTTAAAAAATTAATTAATTTTAACCTAATAAATAACTGTGAAAATTTGAAGGAGTTGGTGTGGAAACATGAAACAAGTTCCCTGAAGTTAAAAATAAAGGAATATTATAGTAATGTTCTTTCTCTAGTATTAGTTGTCTACCTATTATTATATCTTCTTGGTGCTCTTTTAGGTTTAGGTTAATGATTAACTTGAAATTATGTCATTGTTACACCTATTATTCACAGTAATGAGAATACTACAACTCTTTTTCCAACTAAGAAATCTATTGTACATCCTAATGAGATTTTTTTATGTTACACATGAATTGAGCAATCTTCTCTACAACACTAGTTGGAGTCTTCTCGCAAGTGGTACTCGATTCTAAATGTTGGACATGCTAAGGGATTGATGTTAGCATGTTCACATTTGGTGGGGTAAGATGTTGTCGTGAAGTATCTTGTGTGGCCATCTTTTTTAGGAACCATGTCTCATATCATGTTTTTTGTTTCTCTTGTCGAGGTAGAATATTGTGTAGCCTTCCAACATTAGCTTAGTTTCATGTGGAGAACACCAGTAATCAACCTCCATTCCTCTAACAAACTCTACAAAGATTTGTGGTGAAAACATTCACGATACATGTTGTGTTTTGACCATATCCCATTTCCTTGGAATATCTGTAAGAATGCACAATTTCTCACACCCTCACACACAGATCGAGATATTATCAATGATAAATTGGGTCTGGTCATATCTATTCCTCACACTGAACTTCCTCTATGTTTTATGTTGATGTTAATTAGATAATGAATTCAACCCAACATAAAAAAAAATGATCAAAACAGATTTGACCATGAGTAATATTATCAATAGCAACAAATTCCCTTGCAATCCTCAACCAAGTGAACAATTGTTTTCCATGTGGAGACCATTATCTCAAAAATTGACTCAATTCCTCCATTTATTCAGTTGATGTATTGGACATCACTCAACATTGAATAATACTTAATTATGCATCATGTTATTTGGTATCCCTTTGGAAAAGTATCAATAAGCCCCTCATTGGGTGCTCCCATATCAACATTGACACTCGACACACCAATAATCAACCTCCATTCCTATAACAAACTCTACAAATATTTGTAATGAAAAAGTTCATAATACATGTTGTGGTTTAACCATCTCACATTTCCTTGGAATATCCACAAGAATGCATAATTTCTCACACCCTCGTACATGGATCAAGATATTATCAATGATAAATTGGGTCCAGTCATATTTATTCCTCTCAATGAACTTCCTCTATGTTTTACATTGGTGTTCATTAGAAAATGATTTCAACCCAACATAAAACATTTTTATTAAAACATATTTGACCATGAGTAATATTATCAATATCAATAGACTCCCTTGCAATCCTCAACCTATTGAACAATTGTTTAACATGTGGAGACCATTATCTTAAACATTGGCTCTATCTCTCCATTGAGCCACCCGATGTATTGGATGTCACTCAACATTGAATAATTCCCAATGATGGAGCATGTTATTTGGTATCCCTCTGGAAAAATATCCCATGTAAACATTTGTGGACACCACACATGCTTGAGCATCAAGTTCCATAGATGCATTTTTTGCATGCACCCCATCTTTATCCCGAGCTACAACATTAATATTTTCTACATTTTCTTTAGCCCCTTAAACATCAACATTTATTCACATGATTTGTAGATGCAACTCTACCCACAAGCCTTTGGGAAGAGTTGTAGTTGTACTTGTGGGAAGAGTTGTACCATCCAAAGTAGAGTATTATAGAGTGAGATCTACTCTGACGCATGGAATATCCTTCACCCCAAATTGAAAGACCTTCTTTGATGATGAGATGTACCATAGGAGAAGATCTATGGACAAAATGAAGTAGGTATTTCATGGAATGGACCCATCTCTCCTACCTTCTGAGGTTGAATGAAGAAAACTGAGTATATTTCATTGTCTTGAGGGGGAATTGGTGGGGTTTCTGGATTTCCCACTATGTCATCATATGGTAGAGGTAGTGCATCGATGGGTAAAATGAGTAAAATTAGAAAAAGTATCCCCATTGCCAAAAATAACTCAATAAATGACTAAAATGTACTCTCATTGCCAAAACTACCTAAACTAAATCTAGAGTATGATAAAAAAAATTGATATACTTTGCCATAATGTGATGTAAATTTCTAAAAGTTGCAACAACTACATTAAATTATCAGGTTAATGTTCCATATCTAGGGACCTATAATATTTAACCCATGAGTGACGTATGGCTATCATTTCAAGGATTGGTACACCATGGATGGTTTTTAGGGCCTATTCCATGGCCAAAGGCTAAAATCAAGGGAATCGAGCAATAAAATTTATTTTATATGTTTCAAAAAAGTCATTAGGATTTGGGCCATCACACAAGTCCCAGTTTCCTTTCTATGTGCCTAAATGACCACCATATATGAGTATTGTGCCTCTCTAATGAGTGTGACACATTAAGATGCCTCACACTCATTAGAGAGGCACAATCCTCTTATATGGTGGTCATTTAGGCACATACAAAGGAAACTCTACCCATAGGCCCGAGGGTAGATTTTTATTGTCTACAAATCTTCCCACAGTCTTGTGGGTAGAGTTGTAGAATTTACAAATTTTTCCACAAGATTGTGAGTGGATTTGTAGATGCTACAACACTATCCACATGTCTTTGGCAAAATTTTTCTTTCAATGTGCCAAAATTACCACCATATAAGAGGATTGTGCCTCTCTGATGAGTGTGAGACATCAAGATGTATCACACTCATTAGAGAGGCACAATCCTCATATATGGTGGACATTTCGGCACATACAAAGGAAACTCTTCCCACTTTCACTTTTATGTGCCTAAGTGACCACTATATAAGAGGATTGTGCCTCTCTAATGAGTGTGAGACATCAAGATTAATCACACTCATTAGAGAGGCACACTCATATTATATGGTGGTCATTTAGGGACATAGAAAGGCAATGTTGCCCATAGGAAAGGAAACTCTGCCCACAAGCATGTGGGAAGAGTTGTAGCATCTAGAGCTCTCAATTGTTGATAAGTCTATGGTTAAGATGGACCTATGCTAGTAATAGTCATGCCTAAGAATTCTTACCAAAAAGTTAATGAGTTCTTATATTAGGCTATATTTGTACATTTTGTGTTTTTATTGTGTGAGAGGTAGTCAAGATTCCATTATTTATTTCAAGATGCCCCATTCTTCCATTTAATTCCCTTCTTTAAGGAACAATACCAATGATGGTTTCACTTACAAACAAATAGTAGGAGTAAGTGTATATCTGAAACTAATTGAAACAATATGAAATACATGACAATAAAAAGTTTCATATGTTCAAAGGAACCTATACAAACCACTTTATGTATAGAGAAGTTAGATAAGAGAAATCAATTTTTCCATAATAAAAAATTTCCTATGTATAAAAGAGCCTAGATAAACCTCTATTTGTAAAAATAAGTATGATAGGAGAAATACATTGGGCCATAATACATTTGTTGAATTAAGGGGAGGATCAAAGAAATTATAGTGAATAATGGATTTGAAAGGAAACAATTATCCCCTGGGCATTGAGCAAAAGATTCAATCTAACATGTTCTACTTGGATTGGTTTAGTATGATGGATCTTTAAACTCATTGTTTCATAGTTTGAAACCTTCCACCTATTATTCACATTATTTAAATATATCATCTTTTAATTTTTCATCATTGTATTTTATGAATCTACCATTTTCTTTGATGACGAATAAACCACTTACTCCAAAAATATTAATTTAAATATTTAACAAAATTAAGGCTTGATTTACTACTTCAATCCAACTGAAATATTTTTTCTTAAGTAAGGAAGTGAGAGGAACAACAATTTTTCCATAGTTCTTGAAATTTTTTCTATAATACCCTATTAGACCAAGGAAACCTCGTAAACATTTAAGAATCTTAAGATGTGCCCAATCCTTCATTTCTTCAAATTTTTTTGGGTTCACTCATACACCATCCTTACTAACAATATGGCCCAAATATTCCACTTTTAATACACCAAAGGTACATTTCGACCTTTTGAGAAATAATTGATGATGATAAAGTAGTTGTAAGACCTAATCCACATGGGTAACATGGGATTACCAATCTTTATTGTAGATTACGATGTCATAAAAAAATACAAGGACAAAATGATGTACAAAGGGTTAAAAGATGTGGTTCATGAGACTTTGTAAGGGGGACGGTGCATTGCAAAGGACAAATGGAATCACCAAGAAATCAGAATGGCATTCATGAGTGAAAAAATAAATTTTAGGAATATCAACTTCCTTCATACGAATTTGGCGACAACCAAGATGGAGATAAAGTTTGGTAAAAAAATGAGCACCTTTAAGCTCACTCAAAAGATCATGAATAACTAGAATGGGAAATTTATATTTGACAATTATCTTGTTTAGAGGGTGAAAGTAAAAACACGTATTCCAAGTGCCTTGTTTTATTTAGCACTAGTGAATGCGGCCAACGTTGAAATTTTTTCAATATGTGTCTCTATGCATCAAAATTTGACATGGCTAGACTAGAAACATGCCTTGATGGTATGAGAGGGTTTCAAGACTCAAGGATGTTTGATGTCCCGACCACATAATCTTTGATATTGTCCATGTTTGCAACAAAGTTCATAATGGGGCGTCTCATATTTGTCAAATGTTGTTGTTTCCATCCATATAATATTTGTTGGAACTCTCTTGAAATGTCATGGAAATTCCAATTCAACCACCACAAATTTCATGCACCGACCCCACATAGTAATAACTAGTGAATGGGGCCAACATAGAAATTTCTTCAATATGTGCATGTATGCATCAAAATTTGAGATGTTTTGAATAGACACATGCCTTGACGGTATGGGAGGATTTAAAGACTCAAGGATGTATGATGTCCCGACCACGTAACCTTTGAGATCATCCATGTTTGCAACAATGTTCAAAATGGGAATAATGGGGATCATCTTTGATATGTCATGGTACTACTATTCCAGTGGGTGCACAATATCACAAGGATATGTATTCTTTCCCTCCTCCATTGGATGAGAAAGTCAATGACAATTTTCTCTTGTGGATGAGTAGTTTGGTGGAAACATTATTTCAAGTTGTAATTAGGTACACTTTTGTATTGATTTGGATCATCACAACGCCACTCTAATTTCTTCCAACTATGACTGAGTAGATACTTGGTTAAAGGTTTTCTAATTTTTCTAAAGGCATAGGGTTAAGGTATGGGAGGGTTTAGATACTTGAGGATGTTTTATCTCACCGAATAATACTTAGGAGGGTTTGATTATTGAATTACCAAGTCGAGTTGATGTCACAAAATCTTCAATTCACCCACCAATGTAATCTTGCACTGACCATTGATTGCTTTATGGGAAACCTAGTGGAGTATTGCCTTAGATCTTAAATAATTAATAAGCGACTATTTCATGGGCATGGGGTTAAAGGTTTTCTAATTTCCTTTCCTCTATGATTATCTACAACCATCTATCTCTCTTCCAAGGTTTGTTATTCTGTCATTGTTGCATTGGTTTTGGTCATTTCTAAATTTGGATAATTGAGAAACTAAGGGGAATATAGTGTGGGGGTTATGTGAATAATGTTGAGAATGATCACAAGAGAATTTACATGAGGTAGGAGAATGCATGAATGACTCACACTTATTGAAAATGTTTAAAATCCCTGATGATGTGGGGATTTCTTTAATGTTGGACGATATCAAAGATGTGTCATCGTGACCAAGTGGACATATGTTGTTGAGAACGATGTCATCAACTCATAATCTTCCCTCACAAATTATTCAGAGGATGATGTCATCAACTCATCATTTTTATTACTGATGTCATTCACCCACCACAAATGTCATCTGGCACTGATCCTACATATTGAGCAGTGTATGGGGACAATGTTGAAATTTCTTCAAACTCTGCATGTATGTGTCAAAATTCAACATGGTTAGAATAGACACATGACTTGACGGTATGGGAAGGTTTCAATAATCAAGGATGTATGATGTCCCCACATAATATTTGAGATCATCCACATTTTCATCAACGTTCATCATGATGCACCTCTCATTGTCATCATTCGTCATTTGCTTCTATAGAATCATTGTCGGAACTATCTTGAAATTTGTCACGGAACTTCAAATACACCCATCACAAATTTATTCCATCGACCCCACACAATGAGTAGTGAATGGGGCCAACATTCAAATGTTTTCAATCTGTGCCCGTATGCATCGAAATTTGACATGGTTAAACTAGATAGTTGCCTTGAAGGTATGGGAGGGTTTTGATACTTAATCATGTTTGATGTCCCTGCATAATATTTGAGATCATCCATGTTTTAATCAATGTTCAATATAATGGATGTCTCATAGTTAGCATAGTGAATAAGGCATTCCTTGAAGGTGAATGAGCATATTGAAATTTCTTCTACCGACCCCGCATTGTGAGCAATGAATGGGGCCAACGTTGAAATTTCTTCAAATTGTGCATTTATGTGTCGAAATTAGACATGGTCAGACTAGAGACATGACTTGACGGTATGGGAATAGGTTTTAAAGACTAAAGGAATATGTCTGATGTCTCGAACACATAAGTTTTTAGATCATCCATGTTTGCAACAACGTTCATAATGGGGTGTCTCATATTTGTCAAATGTCATTGTTTCCATCCATATAATCTTTGTTGTAACTCTCTTGAAATGTCATGGAACTTCCAATCCGACCACCACAAATTTCATGCACCGACCCTGCATTGTGAGCACTAGTGAATGGGGCCAACGTTGAAATTTCTTCAATATGTGCATGTATGCATCAAAATTTGACATGGTTAGACTAGACACATGCCTTGAAGATATGTGAGGGTTTCAGGACTCAAGGATATTTGAAGTCTCGGCCACATAATATTTGAGATCGTCCATGTTTGCAACAATGTTCATAATGGGGCATCTCATATTTGTCAAATGTCATTGTTTCCATACGTAGAATCTTTGTTGGAACTCTCTTTAAATGTCATGGAACTTCCAATTCAACCACCACAAATGCCATGCTCTGACCCTGCATAGTGAGCACTAGTGGATGGGGCCAACATTGGAATTTCTTCAAAATGTGTCTGTATGCATCGAAATTTGACATGGTTAGACTAGACACATGCCTTGATGGTATGGGAGGGTTTCAAGACTCAAGGATATATGATGTCCTGACCACATAATATTTGAGATCATCCATGTTTGCAACAACATTCAAAATGGGCATCTCATTTTCAAATGTCATTGTTTCCATCTGTAGAATATTTGTTGGAACTCTCTTGAAATGTCATGGAACTTCCAATTCAACCACCAAAAATGTCATGCACTGACCCCGCATAGTGAGAATTGAATGGGGCCAACATTGAAATTTCTTCAATATGTGTCTGTATACATCAAAATTTGACTTGGTTAGACTAGACAGATGCCTTGATGGTATGGGAGGGTTTCAATACTCAGGGATGTATGATGTCAGAAAGAAAAAATTTGAAAAAAATCAACGTTGACCCCATTCAGAAGTCATCTTTGCCCATTATGTATTCTAGCCCTAGTACAATGTCTTTTAATAGTTGTTTCCTTTAAAATTTGACCAATCAAAAAATTAAAATGAAATGAGAAGAGCCCTAGTACAATGTCTTTTAATAGTTGTATTGTAGCCGAGAATACCCACAAACCCTTTTTGAAGTGTTGTTATTATAGTAAACTTGTCGCAACATCCGTAAAATGTAACATATTTATAGATTTTATAACGTTGAAATTCCGATGATCATTGACCAAATCAAAATTGACATGGTCAAAATACTAGGTGATCATTGGAGGGGGAAAACCTAGTTTCCACAACCTCGCAACTGCGACAACTATCTTCAAAAACATGGCAAGAGAGATGACTATGTCACAAACGTGGCAAGAGAGAAGACTATGTCACAAACGTCGAAAGAGAGATGACTATGTGGAAAACGTGGAAAGAGAGGAAAAAATGGTGGCAAGAGAGATGTCAACATGGAAATAGCGCGTTATAGGAAAATATCGAAAAAAAAAATAAAGTTTCCTCTATTTTTCGATAGTATGGGCAATTTTGTCCATAACGCCGCAAATAGAGCATCAAAATTTTTATAATATGTACTAGTGTTGAGACCTACCAGGGGATCCCAATATCATCCCTGTACTCGCACTTCCCAATTGTGACTGACTAACTAGATGTATTGGAACAAGAATAACATAAGAAGGTAGTATTGAATTTACAACTTGTATAGAAGATAGTAGGGGTATGGGTGATTCGGGGTTGGTGCCATAGGCTTCGGGGTAGGTTTCTTTGATATGGGGGGTCTTGTTCTCTTCTTCTAGAGAATCCTTTTCATCCATATTCCCGATCTTTCCTGGCATCAGGGATGAATCTTCTCTTTCCTCTTCAAGATCTGTGTCGACTTCCTTCTCCCTTTCTTCTACACCTTATCTTTCTTGTCCACCCTCCTTGGGACTTCTTTCTCTCTGCGCTTCTCTCTCACTTAATATTTGACTGACCGGTCTTTCCTCTCCTCTCATATTTCACAACTCTTCCATCTGTCCTTCCTCTAATTCTCCTGGCCCGACTTCTTTCCATAACTTCTCGGACTATTTTGTTGATTTCTTTATCTTACCATGCCACCACTTCTCAACTATGGCAGATATTTTCAAGGCTCACTCATCTCTCGAGTCCATTTCTTGATGCTTCCACCATTTTTTAAAGAACCCTCTCCCCTCTCTTAGGCCATGAATCCACCCCAAACTCACCCTACCCCAAGTGAGCGTGTTTACGTTGCCATCTCAGTCAGGGGAATAGTCAAAATCCCCTCTTCCATCAATAAAACTTTAATCCACATGGGGATTTCTCTCAACAATCTTTCCGTTGTGTATTTCTTGAAAGATTCTTCTGCTCATGAAAAATATTGATGGTTCTTAGCTGCAAACTCGATAATGTATCCTTCTAATGTGGTATTGACCCAAAAATTGATTACTTGCATTATTGGGATATCTAATCGATGAAGTGATGCGATATTTTTGGTATCCCAAGAACAGGTCTTATTGACTCGTTCTTGTAATTCCAGAGCTTCTTGGAGCCTTTCTATATAGTGGAAATTTTCTTTCGGAACGTAACCCAGAATATCTCGTACTGGTCCCTCGATATTTCTGAGTAAAAGACTACCTCCTTTGTGTCTTTCACAAATTTTCCTCTCAGCTCCACTTCTTTCCATATGAAGGCGTCACAATTTCTCTACCAACATTGGTGACTATTAGATATATGAATCCATGGAACCATTCTCCCTACAAGTTCCCTTTTAACACATGCCCCAACAATGAAACCATTTTTTTGGCATGAAATTTATTAGACCAAGGTCCTTCTCAGGTTACCAACAAAAGGTACCATGTAGTCTAGAGGGCTGGAATTTTCATCTCCTACGAAGAGAAGAAGTCTCACCCGAAGCACAACTAAGACATAAGGATAGGGAAGGGAAAGGAGAATACTTGGGAGGGTTCCCAGAACCTTCAATATTCTCCATGATCTTGCGCAAAATAAACCAATTACAGACTAGATCTAAAATCATGCATACAAGAACTGAATATACTTAAGTTGCTAAAATATTTCGTACACAGAGACATCATATCGATCTTATCAAGCATAAAGAAATACTGTAAATATACAATGCATAAGAATAAATAGAGTATGACACATTATATTTCAAAAGTTTGGGTCCTTCATCTATTATCTTCAAAACTTATTGAATACAATCTCAGAGATACAACTTGGTACTATGTTACAGACTTCTGACTCTGAACTCATATCGCAGAGCTATATCTAACCTAAACCATATACATATTACATGTATAACATTTGATTAACAACATCAAAACTCAACCTAACAACACTAACCAACCCAACCCAACAAGAAGAAGAACCGAGAACCCTTTTACAATCATATACATCTGATATATATAAGTTGATTGGGATCTTCTATCTTTGGGCTCGCATGATTTCTTGTTCTATTATAACTTATTTTTCCTTGCTAGTGTTGCACTATCCATTTCCGCAACCAATTTCTATTACTTTTCCTTGATCCACTTTCCAACTTATTATGTACCTTACACAACTTGTTCTGAACCAAAACTGGGACTGTAGTCCTTCTTGCACAGCTTCACATCCAAAAATGAAGGGACCAACAAGCTGATCAGTGGGGGTTAGGGCATGACTCCTGCAAGATCGACGGGACAGGTGACAAATGGTGAGAAAAAACATCAGACGCCATCTAGACATTCATTATGGTATCAAGGTACTTCGAGAGGATCCATGTTGACGAAGACCTCCTCCTCAGTAGTGGACTCCCTACAGAGGACCACAACACTGACAACAGTGTCATCCTCAACAACAACACTTTAGGCCTATTCAACATAACAGACCAGGGTTTCAGGTTGGTGGGCCAACAACTTCTACTTTGGGGACCAGGAGTACTATACCAAAGACCAGATGTTGGACATGTGGAGAGAAAAATTACCAGCATGAATTTATGGTTGAGAGGGTTAGAGAATCCATTTCAGCTGGACACACTATGGTTGGAGATTTGAGAAAGGCCCACTGGATTCATGCAGCAGTGAATAACCGACAGGCCGAGCACTAATCTACAATGCTCGAGACGTAAGGTGTTGGAGAAGGGTGCACTCATGGTGGATACAATTCACATTCTAGACCATTGCATTTGAAAACAATGACGTCGAACAATTGATCAGGTCAAGGTCCAGTGGGACAATTATAGTCTACACTCGACTTCCTCAGAGCACGCATATGATATGTGCCAACAGTTTCCATATTTATTTGATAGTTAAACATTTATATCTTCTCATATGCTTCATTTACTGAATTTATATACTGTATAACTTTGGGACAAATTTTAAAACAAGAGGGGGTGTATGTAACATCCCTCTCTTGCGAGCACGTGTTATTGACTTATTCTTTGAGGACACTTGCATGCAAGTGATCCAGTTTTAGTATACGGTTGTATGTTTCACTTATGCATTCCTATGATAATGTTTATGGATTATGATTTATGTTGTATGATATCTATGTATTGACTGATGCTATTGATGATTTTCCCTTGAGTGTGAAGGAAACTTGATAGTTTGAGGATGTCTACGGCATCAACAAACCTCCTTGGACTTCAGATTGAGTTAGAGAGTGGATTGTATTGATTTGAGTATTTCATTTATGCATATGTGACATATGATCGATTATATTATGATGTTGTTTATGGATATTTGAAAGTGTTTTGTTGATGGATGGAAGTTGACGATTGATTGCTAATATTACTCACACAAGGAGTAAAGGGGCCATGTACAACATCTAGATATTGGGGGAGAGGTGTGGCAGAATCTATGTCACAGCCTACTAGCACTCCCAACATGGATCTAATTGTAGGTTAACGATTACCTAGTTCGAGAGATCCACGATGTCGTGAGGGTGGACTGTGACAGTCGGTCATGAAGATTCTAAAGGGTGAGAAATAAGGAAAGGTCCTTATTCCTTAGAAGCCCTTAGTCTCTCACAAGGTCAACTAAATGGATTACTAAATCCAAGGGTTGGACAACACCAAAATAAGTCAAAGGAGAGTGGAACCCTTGGAGCCAAAAGTGGGCCTTGAAGGGCACATCACATAATTAAAATTTGAATCAGAGGTGAGTGACACCCTTGGAGCACATAGTGTGTCTTAAAGGGCACGTCGTGTGATAAAAATTTAAGCCATTGAACCAAGGTGGTCTAGAAAATCTTGAGCAGATTTTTACATATTGTAAAATTTTAAAACATTGACGGATTTAATTAATTAATTAGGGATTGAAATTATTAATTTGATACCCCCAAACGAAAGTCTAATCCTATTTGAATTTAAGCCTAAGTCTAAAGCTTGGTGATATTTCTAAAACTAAATTACAAATTAGATGAAATAAGAAAAAGGTAAACCAACCTAAGAGATAAAGAGAGATGAAATAAATCTAAATAATTAATACAATACACCAGTGTGCATAAAATGCCAAATTAGGAATTAAAATAAGAAAGGAATAAAGCATACAATAATGTGTAAGCATAGAAATGTATCTAGAGTCTAGTTTAACTCAACTCTCTTTTAGAAAGGCGTCAGTCATAAATGGGAAATAAAGTGAATAAAGGGACAATTAGGAGTGATTTTAGGAGTTGTTCTAGGATGGGTGAGGGAAATTGACATTTAATTAAATTAGTTGAGGATTTATTGGTGAAACTAATGGAATGGGTGACAAGTGTATGGTGGGGGGGATAATTACTAATTAATTTAAAAAAAATGAATTAAATGTTCAAATGGAAAGGTGTCACTAAGGAAAATTCTATAAAACAAATCGTTGAGTTGAGTGATGGAACACACTGGTTATGAGTAAGGTAATGCTATATAAATTATGATTGGTTTTACTTGTGAGAGTTGGGATACCCAGATTAAGAGAGAAAGAGTGGTGGCTCTACCTTACAAGGTGAGTTGGGAGCTAGAGGATTCTGGTTCTGTGTGTGCATGACCCCTTTGCGAATCAGGGGGATAAGGGGGAAGAAGAGTATCCCTATCGTTGGATGGGAGGTACTGGTGAAGTCCCCACGATTACCAAGCGGGGATCTCGATGGAGCGCAAGCGCAAGAGAACATATTTGAATTCTCATCGTCGTCTATGGTATTTTGTTGATAATTGTATTGTATTAAGATTTAAGATGTACAAGATTTTAAACTTCATTGAATGGACATTGGTTACATCATTTATTTTTCTGTGATATGTAACTAGAATATAGATGGTCCATGCAATTTTTGTAAGATGTATTTAGAATAAAAAATGGTTCTGGAAGATGTACATTTACCTCAACATTAATCATCTTGGTCATTTCAAATTCCATAGAGACTTCATTACTTGATCTATGCATGTCCTTTGGCATTTTATGGAATTCATTTTAATCTCAGCCTAAACGAATTGCATTTTTTTTTCTCTGTGCCTTCACTCCTTTCCCAACAACTTAGCATTAGATTTTTCTCTATGTTTTTCTCTTCAAGGATCTCTATGAATTTGTATGTATCCTCTAAGAATTTTTTAATGGATATTTCTCCTCTGAGTTTTTAATTACACCATTATGGAAACCCTTCTTTAACCTTTTTATTTAAGGAATTCGGCCAACCTGACACACATTACAATTCCTACCATTTTCATCTTGTATTCACCTTTGTGCCCTCACTCTTTTGCTCGATGAACTTTATTTCCCTTCAGTTTTTCCTTTACATATGTATCCTCTATGAATTTTCGATGCGTTATATAACCTCAACGAATCCATATAGGATCTCTACATTGCATGTATCCTCTGCAAAATTTTAGTATATTTTACCACCTCATCGAATCCATATAGGATATATGTGTTGCATGTATCCTTTGCAAATTTTTAGTGGATTTAATCACCTCAGTGAATCCATAAAGGATCTTTGCATTTGCATGTATCCTATGCAAATGTTTAGTGGATTTTATAACCTCAACAAACTTTTCTCTGTGTTGGATTTGTTGAATCACTTTCCCAACATTCGATGACTACACTCACCGAGTTTAATTCTTCTTCTCAACATTTTTCTGATGAGTTAAGGCTCTGCTTCCACTTTCCCAATGACTTTGCATTTCTTCCTCTTCATTTTGTTTTCCTTTTTACCCCCATCATTTTTCAGGATCCACCCATGTGATTCCACTCACTTTTCCTCTGTGCTTTATTAAAGGAAACTTCTTGGTTTTGGAGTAATCACCCAGTGATCTTAATCCCTTTACCTCTACATTTGGAACATTCACACAACAATGTTCTCCTTACCTCTGCATTTGTAACATTCACACAATAATGTTATCCTTACCTCTACGGTTTGAATAGTCGCGCAACAAATTCTCTCAATTTAACCTCTGAATTTCCCTCATGAATTTGAATGGTGTATCCTCTGAGTTTTCTCCCTCAACGATTTGTAGATGATCTATCTTCTTCTTTTTCTCTCTCAACGATTGTTAAAATGTGTATCCCATGAGATTCCCTTGAACTCCTCTGCGTAATGCACATATTTCCGTTTAATCGATGGGCGAACAATAGACAAGGAACAATGAAGGAAATATATTTTGATATTTTGAAATATAATGTAAATCTATATTTCTCCATATGCTTTTAGTTCCATGAGTGTTTGTATTCGCATTGATGTCTAGATTTATAATTTAATTTCATTGTTAGTGTAATGCCACATCACCCTATTCTATAAAGGTAGGGCCCACTTTAGAGGAAGAGGTCTATATTAACAATTTATTTTATATACTTCGATAGGTTTCTTTTGCAAATAGTAAATCAACCACATGTAATTCATGTAGCCTAGACTTTAATTCCAAATTTGATAATACCTGTAGAATCTAATTTTTACATATGTTTTCTATATAATATTTTTATATAGTAGAAATTCAATTATGTGAATCTATGCTTTCAAATAATATGTAGATTCATTCATAGTGATTTATTAATATATGAGTATGGTTTTATTTCCTTTCTATTACCCTTGGTAGTTATAGGCATAGGAAGTGGTAGAGTAAAAATGATTGAAAGTCTTTAGGGAGCACATTCAAACAATTTTTTATTTTTTTTATTTTTGAAGACTCGTGGAAGCTATATATTTTACCCATCTAATAGTCTAAATTTAGATTACTATTATCAATGGTACTATAGTTGACCTGGGTTCCTTCATTTATGGGTCCTTCTTTAATTATTTAATTAGAATTAAAAATCAACTCTGAAGCTCTCACCAGTATTGTTATTAAGACTTAATATTTTTGGTTTACAGATGGATACGTAATGTAAGAAGTGTTAAATTAATGCATGGTTTGGGAGGATCCATCGTCACACGTGCTCTCATAATGAAAATGATTTTTTTCATTCCCTCAAATGCTCCTAGAAGGTGCCTTTAATTTGAGATGTATAGTTATGCTACCTGATATTAAGTTGAATTGTGATCTTTATTTATTGATCCATATGATTATCCTATTTCTCCTTACTCGCCTTATTTCTTGGAAAATAATAGGGTTTAGTAAAATATATTGTTGTTCCATTAAACATTATTGATGAATGATTGAATGTTGTGATTAGATCTCCTAAATAAATGGATGAGTAACTAGATTCTTGCATCCTAAATTTAATATACTAGATTCCTTTTGCACCTTGAATTAAATTGATAATTACTCTTGTGCCATTGATTAATGTGGATGTATTGTTTAATTTAGTAATTGATTAATCACGCATATTGAAATTAAATAGATTCTATTTCACCACTAAACTATGTTGATGTATGATTTCCTAAGTGAATAGATTAATTGCACACATTGAATGATGTTGGTTTATGTCTAATTCATAATTTGGATCACACGTGCACCTTGAGATAATGTTGATTATTGTTGAATTAAATGGTTGATTAATAGTACACATTGAAGTAAAGTAGATGTCTTCTTCTACACCTTGAAAATAAAATAAAGTTGATTACATTGGATAAAGTTGCCCATGCTAGAAAACAAACGATGCTAAACACATAGCCAAATTTTTTTTCCCAGAGAAGTGGTGAGACTACATGGATTTCCTAGGAGCATAGTCTCAGAAAGAGACGCAAAATTTGTAGGACACTTTTGGAGGAATCTATAGAAGAGGTTGGGGACAAACTTGTCCTTTAGTTCAATATATCATCATCAGACATATGGACAGACTGAAGTAGTAAACACGAGTCTAGGAAACTTGTTAATAAGTTTATTCATTGAGCAAGTTCGTCAATGGGATCAGATTCTAGCACAAGCAGAATATGCATTTAACACTTCAGTGAACAAAAGCACTGGAAAAATTCCATTTGAAATTGTGTATGGTATATAACCAAGATGGATTACAGAGTCGAGAAATATGAATCAAGATCAACTAAGAAGTGTTGGCGTAGAATATTTTTCAATAGAAATCCAAAAAATCCATGACAGAGTCAGAGAATAGCTACATGACAACAACTTTCAATATAGGAACAAAGTTGATTAGAAGAGGAGAGAAGTTCAATTTGAAGTAGGATATCAAGTTTTATCTCATTTGAGAAAATAAAGGTTTTGGAGGGGAACATATAACAAGTTGAAGATGAAGAATATAGGACCATGCAGGATTCTCAAGAAATTTGTAGCCAATGCTTATGAAATTGGATTGCCAAACAATGTTGGGGTATCACTGATATTCAATGTTGCAGACTTGTATCCTTATAGGAGAGATGATGCAGCAAAATCAAATGATGAGAAAGAAGTTTGGTGGGAGAAAAAAATGCCCACATCAGAAAAACCTTAGATGGAGAGAATCATAGAAAAAGAGTTGGAAAGAAGACCAAGAGGAAGACATATCTTCAATACTTAGTGAAGTGGAAAGATCATTGAGTGGAGGATTCAAGTTGGGTCATTGAACCTGATATTTTGAAGCATGAAAAAACAATGCAGGAGTTCATGGGCAGGAGTCCATGAATATTTTAGCCAGAGGAGTATTATGCAGGAGTATTGCCTTCAAAGTCAAAGAACAAAGTGTGCAGGCAGGGATATGACATCTCAACGAGACAGAATTTCAAATCAACATTTATCTCAAAAACATAACGATTTGTTGAGATATTTTGGAAACAACGTTTTTAAACATATCTTGTCTGTAAAGTATTGTATGACTATAAGGAGTTGCAGATAGAGAGTGGAAGCCCTTATCGGGTAATAACTGATAGTTATTGTAATAAGATAAAGTAGGTAACTACTCGAAACTGATAGGATAGGTTGTAGACAGGACAGAGAAGAGCTCGAGGAGTCACTCCTTAGATATTTTTCTTGTTGTATTGTAAGAGAGTAGAAGATAGTAGTAGAGTAGAAGAGAGTAGTAGATACAAAGAAATATGTAGTGAAGAACTATAATACTATGTAATTTATTTCATGAATGAATAGAACAGACAAAATTGTCCCAATTCCTTGGGAAGTGTTCATTTTGAGGTATGATTGAAAGAATGGTGTGATCTCTGTGTATTTTAGTTCATTTTATTTATGAATGATTGTTCAGAGTTGATCATATGAATCTATGACAAACTGGATAAGTTCTAATCGTTTTGATTCTAAGAACTTGATTGCAAGGAGTGCGTCGACAGAGTCTTGAATTGAATTAGAGAAGTTTAGAAGGAATGACGAGAACTTATACCAAGTGGAAGGAGTGCACATAGTCAGGTAGAGACTAAGTGTCAAAGAATCGGAATAGAGAAATGCAAATAGTGCGGGAAGAATTTATTTCGAATAAATACCTCGATCTGAGTTTTTTGAGATCCCAGGAATGAAAGGAGTTTGTGGGAGATCAAAATCCTCAAGGGGATCAAGATAAAAAGGGATAGCGAGGAGAAATATTCAAAAGGAGTGAAGCTCCAAAGATTTCATGAATTATCAGTTAAGATCCGTGCAGGAGGGATCGAGATCATTCCATATCATTGTATCTAGGCAAGGTGCGTGAGATTTAAGTCGCTTGGTGAATACAGGAGAGAGGACTGTCAAAGTCCCGATGTGATTAGTGATTGTTCATCGTCAAGAGTGATAGGTGGCGCAAGATCTACAACTCTGGGGCGGAGGAAATTTAGAGATTTCGTAGACAAGGAGGAGGTGAAACTATTGAAGGGTCGAAGTAGATCCTGACCATTGGTCACCAAGAGGTACATGTCAACGGATCAAAGAGTTCGGGTGAAAACACTCAGAAAATGAGTGTGTAGGAGTTGAAACTCCCAAAGCCCAAATAGCCAAAGTGAATCGTAGTTGTCTGATTCAGAAGGACACACAACATAAATCTGTTGTCTTTGGGTGAAAGCACTTCGGGAGGAATGAGTGCGCATGTTGGGCCCGTGATTTGGTTGTTTTATGATGATGATTGAATCCTTTTTGTACCAGTATTATATGTGTATTTAACCATTTTGAATAAGTTTAGAAGGATTTTATATCAATTCTTCATAGCTTTATACCATGTAAGTGAAATTGATGTTTTGTGATGGTTTTGAGTTTAATTCAGTTCGATTTAATGATTATGAGAAGCTAATGTGCGATTTGTGTGTCACAGGGAAAATTCATAAGGTGTTTTTTCCATCCAGTAGCTCGTCTCATACTCCATCTGAAACTACCTTTGGTACTTCATCCGACACTACGTCTGACACTTCATCCATCACTTGGAGCCTAGGAAAGTTGGTGGTTATTATATTGGCCGCTTGTGCTGGGAGAATCGGTGACATGGGTTTTTTTCACCCTCGTGGACTCCAACTATTGAGCTCTTAACATATCAAATTAAGCATATGAGATGATAGTTGAGTGGCTCGTTCAGTTTCTAGAAGCCAAAGGAAGTTATAGTGTATTTAATGGAATTTTCAATTTTTAGAGGAGGACGACCCTTCCAGTGGTCGACCTATCGAATTGTAGTCATTATAAATACCACAGTATTGGTTAGACAATGTGTCAAGAATTTTTAGAATCATTTTGCTGTGTCACTCAAGACATTTCCCCAAACTTGTCCTAGACTGCGTTTTTTTACTTTAATGCCATAATATTGTTGATTTAGCTCACGATTTGTTGTTGAGGAGTAGCCACAACCTGCTCGGTGGCCCACCAGTGGTTTGGTTGAATAATTAGATAGATATCTTGTATATTTTAGTTGTGCAATTGTCATTTCCTTCATTTTTTGTTATATGTGTTTTTATCATTTTACATGCTGTGTGTGTTACACATCAAAATTACTCACTACCATGATGACCTATTGTTGTCATGACTAGTGTCGCATGTGTCACATTTTGGCCACAAGTATCACAAACATTGATGTAGGAGCATCGTAGAAAGCCAAAGAGACAGTTGGATGCACAGATGTAATTTGAACACATTTTTGTGAAAAAGTTTTGAAATTTAAAATCTGAAGCATTAATGTAATGGACAGGAGGAAAGTGCAGTCGCATTTGTATCTGAAGATACAACTGATTTTGGAGCGTATGTTCCTATCTGCAGATGTAATAGGAATTTAATTTTGTTTAATGCAAGTAGGTAGATTTAATTTAATAGATTAGACAGTTTAGGAGCATAGGAGGGAAAACGAATGATAGACACCCTCGCCTTGTATCTTGAAGATAAATCATTATTATTCATAATTTTGGTAAGTTGTAGAGCTAGAGAGGAGAACAAAGAATTTTATGCATTCTAGTTGTTGTCATTTACCATGTATAGAAGCATTGGAATTAATAGAAGAAATATTTGATTCCAATCTATGTGCTTGTTATGGTTGTTGGAACCACCTATTGAATGGTATGTTGCAGGCTAGTTTATATTCCCTGTGTGCATTTTATTTCAAAGAAATGTGTGTGTGTATGCTCTAGAATTCTATGTTGAATGTTTTAATTCTGGATAAGGGGAGAATGAGTTTTAGTTGTTTCTCTTTCTGAGAACTCCTGGAAAGAGTGTAGTGGAGGGTCCGCAAGGAGTGTGTTGACCAGGCTATGAGTTTCATCTCAGAATTATCAGAGGAGATTCAAATCATTTTTTTACAGGTCGAAGTGGAAGGTTAGATTAGATTCGTGCAAGGTGTGTGTAGGATAGGAGAGGTCTGGGATTTTACCAACTCAAGTGGGAGATTGAGTGTATGTTGTTGCAAGAGGTGCACAGAGTCGAAGACCCAAATAACCAGAGGCTATTTGAGAATTTCCGCAAGGAATGCGCACGGGGATCCTTTTGGAAACCTTTAGTTCGTAAGCAAAATATTAGAAGGGATAGAACCTCTGAAGTGTTCAAAAGGAGGTAGAGGTTGAAATCATCTCATAGAAGTCAAGTTCAGGAGGGAGGACGCCAGGTCATTTGGCTAGAGGTCCTTGAGAAGTTGAATCAAATGGTGTAATTTCTTCAAGAGGAAGTGACAAAGTTCCAGGAGCCATGGGATCTTGTGGAACAATAGAAGGATTAAGACAGAGTGTCTTTCAACACTCTAAAGCTCAAGAAGGATAGTGACCGTCATATCCAGATCAACGAGGGTCATTGATCTCGTATGTGAATTTGCGTATTGGATTTCAGGGAAGGGAGTGACCAATGGTTTGGTTTGAGTGTTGTGGATTTCCTATTGGAAAAATCTTGATACAACGAGGGTCATTGGATCGAGGGAGGCACACAACCATCGATCTTGTCAAGGACACAATTTTGGATTCAGGGATTTGTAGAGGAAGAGGAATGACTGTTCGTTGCGAAAGCCAAAAAATCATGAGAATAGGTGGAAAGGACCCACTCTGTAAGCAGAGTAAACATAGGTGACATGTGGTGTGCACCCGTTGCTTTGGGTGGAGTCAACCTTCGTTGACATATCGCGTTTCAGGGATTTGCAAGGGAAGAGTATGAGAGGTTGGCACTCCAACTCGCGAAGTCGCGAGTTTTGAAAGGTGCTTGCGTTAAGGCTTGGTTTTGGTCATATTGGAAAAGGGGATGAAGAGGGGGCTTACACCTTAAGCCCATTCACAATTTTGCATTTCGGCTATTGCCAAGGACCATGGCATTATATTCAAAGTTCTCAACTTGCAAGACACGAAATCCTTTGTGGGCTTAAACAAGGAGTTCAGTTAACCCTTGTCATGGTTTAGAGAAGTTCCTATGCGGATATCGGCCTGAGGGCAGGAGGTATGCACTAGTTTTGGTATTAGAAATCAGAACAAATTGTTTGCTTTCTGCAGTAGAGAGAAAAGAGGAATTTTATAGCCATAACACCGAGAAGAAGAGAAAGGCCCATACCTGATCCAGCAGTGGAAAGAGAAATGCGTGAATTACATGCCAGACTTGATGCTATGGAGACATCACAGAAGCGAATAGTTTATGTTGGGGATATCATCAAAGATGAAAGTGAAAATGAAGATGAAAACAAAGGAGAAGAAGTTGCAGTCAAAGATGTTGTAGAAGAACGCCTATTCAGGTTTGTTGTAAGGATAGGTGCTAGGGAAAAAATGGACATTCCAATGTACGAAGGAAACCTATACATTGAAGAGCTTCTAGACTGGATTAGAACAAAACCCTTCGACTATAAGGATGTTGAGGAAGACAATAAAGTCAAACATGTTGTTACTAGACTTAAAGGGCATGCAACACTGTGGTGGGAGGAACTGCAAGTTGATAGACGTTGCAAGGGAAAGAAGAAAATCAAGAGCTGGGATAGAATGGTTGCAAAAATGAAAGCCAAGTTTATACCCAGGGATTATCAAATAAATTTGTTTTGGAGGATGCAGAATTTGAGACAGAAGATGATGTCAGTGAAAGAATACACTGAAGAATTCTATAGAATAAACATCAGAGAAGGTCATCAGGAAAGAGATGATTAGAAAGTTTCCAGGTATATGAATGATCTACAATATGACATTCAGGACAAGATGAGCATAATGATCATCCAAACCATATAAGATGCTTATCAGATGGCTCTAAAAGCTAAAGAGAAGTTGAGCCGAAAGAAAGGTCAAGGAGGTCGAGGCAGAAGTCAAAGCAGAGGCAATAAAATTCCCAGGACAGAACTTAGAATCCTAAAGAAGAGGGGAAGAAACCTAAAAATCACTCTGAGAGAGGAGGAATCTCACAGGGGAGGTAGTATGTTGATAGAAATACTTTTCCTTGAGCTAGTGGAAGAGGAAGAGGCATAAGAAGTGAAGTGAAATGCTTTGTCTATGTAAAAATCAGACATAAATCCTATGAGTGTCTAGATAGGAAGAAATATGGTGGTGAAACTCACATTACCAAAGCTCAAGGATGAAATGTTGAGGTAGAAGATGTTGAGGGTGGAAGATCTTTGATGATGCAAAAAGTTCTCTTGAAACCGGAGAAGGAGACAGAGAACCAAGCCCAAAGAAACAGTTTGTTCTGAATTGCTTGCAAAACCAAAGAGATGGTATGAAAGGTCATAGTGGATAGTGGTAGCACAAATAATCTTGTATCTATAGAAATGGTAGAAAAGCAGGAGCTGGAGACTTTTGCACATCCAAGCCCATACAAAGTTTTGTGGCTACAAAAAGGACATCAGGTAAATGTCACTAAACAATGTTTAGTTGAATTTAAAATTGCAGGATATAAATATGAGATATTGTGTGATGTCATTCCCATGGATGTTTATCATCTATTGCTGGGTAGACCATGGCAATATGACATAAATGTGGTGCATGATGGGAGGAAGAACACGTACACTTTCAAGAAAAATGGCAGGATGCACATGTTGCTGCCAATTAAGGATAAAGAGGTGAAAACATAGATGAGCAACATTGTACTTCTCATGAGTGGGAAGGAACTTGTTAAGGAAGTCAATAAAAAGGAAGACACGCAATTCATTTTGGTTAGGAATCCCATAATTGTTTTGAGCAACACTAGGATAGATGATTTACCAGAGGAAATCCAGGATTGTTGAAAGAATTTGTTGATATAGTAGTGGACGAACTACCTTGTTCATTGCCACCTATCAAGAGTATAAGCCATCATATTGATCTTATACCTGGAGCCAATTTTCCAAAAAAAGAAGATTATAGGTTGATGTTGCAGGAGAATGAAGAAGTTAAGAGACAAGTCCAGGACTTAATGGACAAAGGATTGATTCGAGAGAGCTTGAGTCCATGTGTTGTTCCAACAGTGCTCAGCCCAAGGAGAGATGGTGGCTGGATAATGTGTACAGATTCAAGGGAAATCAACAAAATTACCATCAGGTACAGGTTCCCATTACCAAGGATGGATTGCTTGAGTGGAGCAAAGTTTTTTTCAAATATTTATTTGAAAAGCGAATATCATCAGATTAGAATTAGAGAAGGTGATGAATGGAATAAAACATTCAAGATGAATGAAGGGCTATATGAATGACACATCATGCCATTTGGATTGACGAATGTGCCTAGTACTTTCATGAGGTTGATGAATGAAGTCCTAAAGGATTTCATTGGAAAATCCATCATTGTATATATTGATGACATAATAATTTTTAGCAAAACTGAAGGAAAGCATTTGAAGCATTTAGCTGCAATGATGAGAAGGTTACAGGAAGAGAAATTTCTTATCAACATGAAGAAATTGTCATTTATGAGGACATAACTCATTTATTTGGGTTTTGTTATCTCTGAAAATGAATTGAAAATGGATCCGGAAAAGATAAAGGCTATTAAGGATTGGCCATCGTTGAAGAGCATGTTTGAAGTTCGAAGCTTCCATGGTTTGGCTAGCTTCTACAGGAAATTCATCCAAAACTTCAGTGGAATTAGTGCACTAATGATGGATATGGTGAATAAAAGACATAAATCTTTTCACTAGATGGAGGAAGCGGAGAAGAGCTTCAACCTGTTGAAGAAGAATATCACTAAGCAACCAATTCTGGTTTTTCCAGATTTCAGCAAGACATTCTAGGTCAAGTGTGATGCGAGTGGATTGGCCATTGGAGTAGTCTTAATACAAGACCACAGGCCGGTCATGTATTTTATTGAAAAATTGAATGAAGCAAAGATTAAGTACTCCACGTATGACAAAGAGTTCTAAGCAGTCATACAAGCGCTGAAGAAATGGAGGCACTATTTGGTTCCAAAAGAGTTTGTTTTGTACAATGATAATCACGCTTTGCAATTTGTGACTAGATAGGAGAAGTTGAACCAAAAACATGCTAAATGGTTTGAATACATGAAGGATTTTACTTTTGTGATTAAGCATATTTCTATAACTGCTAACAAATTTGCTAATGCTTTAAGCAGGAAATGTTTGCTTATGCAGGAATTTAGAGTTAAGACTTTGGGTTTTGATAACCTCAAAGAAATGTACGAGGATGATCTAGATTTAAAAGAGGCATATGAGGCATCTAAGAATCCAATTCTCAGATAAAGAAGCCAATGGATAGAGTACATGATCCAGGATGTACTATTGTTCAGGGGAAATCAACTATGTATTCCAAAATGCTCCATGAGGGAGAATTTGTTGAAGGAAAAGCACAACGGAGGATTGGTCAGACACTTCATCCATGAAAAAACATTCTCAAAGTTGAATGGCTCATATTACTAGCCAGGGATGAGGAAAGATGTGAAGAAATTTGTGGAGATGTGCAAAATTTGTCAGCACACAAAGGGAAAAACGCAGAACCCAGGGTTATATCAGCCATTACCCATACCTGAAAGGTCCTAGGATGCAGTGAGCATGGATTTCATATTACGATTGTGAAGGACACATAGGGGATATGATTCAATCTTTGTAGTGGTAGATAGATTTTCAAAGATGTCACATTTCATACCATGCCAGAAAACCAATGACGCAACTCATATTGTGAACCTGTTTTTCAAGGAAGTCATCAGACTTCACGGCTTGCCAACGAGTATCATTTTTGATCGAGATACCAATTTCATAGGACAATTCTGGATGAACTTGTGGAAGAAGATGGGGTCAAACTTGTATTTTAGCTCAACGTATCATCCTCATACGGATGGACAAACAGTGAAGGAACTCATGAACAAGAGTTCATGAAAAATTTCAAGTGACGGAGTATGATGCAGGAGCATCGTAGAAAGCCAAAGCACGTGCCTAGCCAAAGAGATAGTTGGACACACATATGTAATTTGAACAAGTTTTTGTGAAAATGTTTTGAAATTTAAAATCTGAAGCATTAATGTAATGGACAGGAGGAAAGTGCAGTCCCATTTATATCTGAAGATCCAAACTGATTTTGGAGTGCATGTTCCTATCCACATATGTAATAGGAATTTAAGTCTATTTAATGCAAGTAGGTATATTTAATTTAATAGATTAGACAGTTTAGGAGCATAGGAGGGAAAATGGATGATAGACACCCTCGCCTTGTATCTTGAAGATAACTCATTATTATTCAGAATTTTGGTAAGCTGTAGAGCTGGAGAGGAGAACAAAGAATTTTATGCATTCTAGCTATTGTCATTTACCATGTATAGGAGCACTAGAATTAATAGAAGAAATCTTTGATTCCAATCTATGTGCTTGTTATGGTTGTTGGAACCACATGTTGAATGGTATGTTGCAGGCTAGTTTATATTCCCTATGTGCATTTTATTTCAAATAAATGTGTGTTTGTATTCTCTATAATTCTATGTTGAATGTTTGAATTCTAGATAAGGGGAGAATAGGTTTTAGTTGTTTCTCTTTCTGAGAACTCCTGCAAAGAGTGTAGTGGAGGGTCCGCAAGGAGTGCGTCGACTAGGTTATGAGTTTCATCTCGGAACTCTCAGAGGAGATTCAAATCGTTTGTTTATAGGCTGAAGTGAAAGGTTAGCTTAGAGCCATGCAAGGTGTGCGCAGTTTGGGCGAGGTCTGGTATTTTACCAACTCAAGAGGGAGATTGAGTGATTGTTGTTGCAAGAGGTGCATAGAGTCAAAGACCCAAATAACCAGAGGTTATTTGAGAATTGTCACAAGGAGTGCCTGCATGGACCCTTTTGGAAGCCTTGAGTTCGTAAGAAAAATCTCAGAAGGGATAGAACCTCTGAAGTGTTCAAAAGGAGTCGGAGTTTGAAATCATCTCATAGAAGTCAAGTTTAGGAGGGAGGATGCCAAGTCATTTGGCTAGAGGTTCTTGAGAAGTTGAATCAGATGGTGGAATCTCTTCAAGACGAAGTGCCAAAGTTCAGTGAGTCATGGGATCTTGGGGAATAGTGGAAGGATTAAGACTAGGTGTCTTTCAACACTCTTAAGCTCAGGAAGGATAGTGACCGTCATATCTAGATCAACGGGGGCCGTTGATATTGTATGTGAATTCACGTATCAAAGTTGAAGGAATGGAGTGACCAATGGTTTGGGTCGAGTGTTGTGGATATCTGATTGGAAAACTCCTGATACAACGAGGGTCATTGGATTGAGGGAGGCATACAACCATTGATCTCATCAAAGACATGATTTTGGAGTCGGGGATTTGTAAAGGGAGAGGAATGACTGTTCATTTTTCTCTCAAGTTGCAAAAGGGAAAAACTCGTGCGAATAGGTGGCAAGGACCCACTCTATAAGTGGAGTAAATAGAGGTGACAGGTGGTGTGTGCCCATTTCTTTGGGTGGAGTCAACCTTCATTGACATATCACATTTCATGGATTCACAAGGGAAGAGCACGAGAGGTTGGCACTCCAACTCGTGAAGTCGCGAGTTACAAAAGGTTCTTGCGTTAAGGCTTGGTTGTGATCATATTGGGAAAGGGGATGCAGAGGAGGCTTAAACCTTAAGCCCATTTGCAATTTCATGTTTCGGCTATTTCCAAGGATTGTGGCATTGTATTCAAAGTTCCCAACTCACGAGACCCGAAATCATTTGCGGGATTAAACAAGGAGTTCAGTTAACCCTTGTCGTGGTTTAGAAATATCCTTGAATTCCATAGCTTCCGTCCAATACACTCTTTCCATTAGACTTTGGTAACCCTGTGATGAAATCCATGGAAACCTCCTCCCAGCACTAACTTGGGATGGATAATGGTTGTAAAAGACCTAGGGTCTTAATTGTTTCCACCTTATTTTGTTATCACACCAAACATTCTTCCACAAACCTTTGAACATTAGTTTTAAGGATATCCAAAAAAAAATCCTTCTTGACTCTATGGTAGGTTTTAAAAAATCTCAAGTGCCCTCCTACTGGAGAGGTGTGCAATTCCAATAATACCTTTTGTTTGAGATTTATCAATTGGCTAAAGAAGGTATTACTCCTTGTATCCTCATAGTGTGCTATCATTTCTTCCGTGAAAATTGTCCAAGTGACAAGTGATTTGTGAGAACAAAGCCATCGATACCATACAAATTGATTAGGTTCTAA
>ML784817.1:542841-574401 GCA_009831015.1 Picea engelmannii
TTTTTTCCTTGGTTCTCATATTCTTAGTAACTATTTGCATTGTATTTAATTTTTTTCCTATGACTAGTGCCCTTATCAATCAAGGTAATGAACTTTCCCCTCTTGTTTGGAATAATGTCTTTTAGATAATAATAATAATAATATGAGACCCCTAAGACAGACACAAAATTATTGTATGAGACCCCCTTCTTTGTGGGACAAGGGACCCCCTCTACATAGTGATTTGACTACTAAAGTCTATGGAGGTATACATACCCTCCCCCCTCTATATTTGAACTTGTGACAACTTAGGGGGAAACACATGGTCTTAACCATTAATCCCACTCAAATTGTATAATTACAATGTGTCTATGACATTGATTATAATGTTATGTGTTACTATGGTTATATACACTTAAAACCATACCTACAAATGTTATAGAAATTAACAAACTAATTAAAATAACTAAACTTTTATATTTTATAATAATGATTCAATAACCTTATGTTATTGTTTTAGTGTTTTTAAGTAGAAATTCCATAGTTGATTCAATATGAATATCAAAATTCTTTATAAGAATATATATGACAAACCTATCAGGAGGAAAAAAAATTAAGTCAACTAATAAATTATTTGCATTCCCAACTTCTACAAGTAAATGTGAACTTATTAGGGGGTTTTACTTTCAACTTTTGCATCCATTAATAATGTATCTAGCACAAGTTAATATAAAATGGACATATACCAGTGGATTTAATAATAGGCCAAGATCATACAATAAGATATAACACTTAAATATTGTAATGGAGACACTTAAATATTGTAATGGAGATACAAGTCTATGAACAAAAGATATTAATAAAAAATACAATAAATAAAAGAAAGGCACAAATTTTGAGTATAGATAAATGGAATAAATAGACAATTTTGAAAATTTCCTAGAGGTAAGATTCTAACCCTTACCAACTTTGGGAATATTCTTAGTAGTGAATATTAAAGATAGCAAAAACATTGTTTTTCTCACATACAAGAACACTTGAACCCGAGAAAGAAAAAAAACAATTTGCAACCTTGAATCTAGCATGAAACAATGTATCACATCTCTTTACTTAAGTCCTATACCCCATATTGACATATTAGCAACAACATATGCTTAAGATCCCATCCTCCTACAATGATTGTGTTTTTCGATTATAGTTGTGAAATGGAAGTGATTTAACACCTAATATCGAATAAAATATATCTTTATCCACGGTCTTACAAAAATAGTTGTCGAAGATGAATGGTGGCTTGGTGTCTTTGATGATTTGAAGATGCAAGAACCAATGCCATAAGTAGTTATTATACTTGAACCTTCATAACAAAACCCAAAGCTATTATCCAACTATAACTGCGTGCCTTCCTAATATCCTATAACTCAACTAGATCCAAGTGCCTTCCAAATCACCTATAGTTCAACTAAATCTAGGTGTCTTCCCAATATCCTATAGAAACTCTTAGGAAAATCCATTGTGTCTGATAAGTTATTTCTATGGAAATGCATGGTATTCAAAGATGCAATACATACCAAATTTGATTGGATTCCCCTACTTAAATGATTTCCATCCAAGTTCACCACTAATTTGGTGCCATAGCCTTCTAGAATCCTAAGGGTTGGATTATAGACATAGGCATTGTTTTCCTTTGTTGGAAGAATAAATAATTCTTCCAAAATTCCTTGCAAGGGTATTAACACTTTTGAAACTCCATGGTTGGCAAGCTAAAAGATATCGCATTCCATTCATGCACTTGCAATTTCTTCTAGCATTTTGGCACAAATTTGTTGAAGCATGTCTAGATTTAACAAATATATCAACAAGATTTGAGAAGCACGCACCAATTGTCATTAAAATTAATGAAAATTACACTCAATATGACATGGCCTTATTGATGTTAGTGGTATCATCAAACAATCATTTCCGCACAGGTCTATGTGTCTAGACGTGTGGAAATCGTCCAAAGCCCTATACTCTTTAATTTACTTTAATTAAAGGTATCATTAAAGTAAATTGTTTTTATTAATTTATTATGTAATTAGTTAATTGTGTTATTTATGAAACATGCTAAAAGTACTTATAATGCAACATGTAATCTAAATCTAAAATTGAGTGTGAGAAGTAATCTCAACCATAGATCACTTTTGAGGTTAGAAATAGATTGTAACTCTTGATTATAAAAGCAAGGCTAGGAGAAGGAGGAAGATACATTCACAAAAATAGCAAAGGAGGACCTTTGCTAGTGTGGAGTCTCTAAGGTCACACTCAAGAGTAGAGAAGGACCTCTACTTGAGTGCTTGGTTCATGAAGGATGGTGATTCAAGAGGACCAAGGATTACACTTGACAGGTGTTGAGGGAGTTGACACGGAATATTGGATTATGAGGTATTGTGGTTCAAGATCTTGGATAGGTGAAGAAGGAACTTCATCTAGAGATCATACAGGTCAAGGAAAAGAGAGAGCCGAGGCATACGCAAGTGGTTTTCAATAGAATAAATCCACAGGAAAGAGGCATACCATATAGAGTTTGTCATATGGACTTTCTGTACAAATCCCTGGGTCATAATGGAGACAATCGTGGACATATGTGGGTCATAGTGGGGAAAGTTGTGTATATTTGTGGGTCACTAAAGTAACAATCTATTGAGACTTGTAATCTAGGAACGATCATGCTTGATACGACCAACTTGAAACCTTGTCCCCCATACCACATCGCGTTTCAGATAGTAATGTCTTACACCACAAAATCTTTTACCCAAAACATTTTCTACACAGTGGTTGATGAAGGTACCTCGACATGCATGATGTCATTGATGTGTTGGAAGGCCACCGTTTTTTCTTCATCACCTACTCTTCTCACAACTTTCGATGGTCGTTCATTCAAACCACATGGAATCATTCCTTCTTTCGCCATGTAGTTAGGAGGAAAGACCATGTGCATCAAAGTTGAAGTGATCGATGCACCTCTCGACTACAATATCTTGTTAGGAAGGATTTGGACCTATGTTATGCATGCAGTGGTCACCACATTTTTTTGGGTCTTGTTGTTTCCACATGAGGTTCAGATCATGTCCATTGATCAGTTGTCTTTCTCCCATATTGACCCTTCATCGGGGGCATCCACGGTCCCTATCATTGATAATCCACAGCCCAACGTTGTCAATATATGGGTTGGTTTATGCCTGCCTTTGATGGTTACTTGTGATTACCCACCTCCGTCTAACGATGTCATGTTCATATCGATTTTCCTTGACCAGCCTAAGGCTGAAATATTCCAAGTGTCAATATCCACTCCGAAGAGTGTGCTTGTTTGGATACTTGAGAGGTATAATGGTTGAGTGATTGGATACTTGAGAGGTACAATGTAGTACAAGGTAAAAGGTGAAACTTCCACATTATGCCCTAGTGAAAGCCTCTTTTATGAGTTTGAAAGGCTTCATTGAAAATTTATACAAGGAAGGGTTGATCAACCCTTACATAGTAGGAAAAATAACAAAAACGATTAATTGGAAATATGAATCGATAAGTTGTGATAAACCCTTCCTTGTTCCTGACCTAGTGATATACCATTCTATGAGACAAAGAGTTTCTTGAAATGGAACAATTATCATTAGATAAAGGTTGATTGGAACTTGCACATTATGCCCCTAGCACATATCTCCATGAACCTTGAATTAAATGGTCTCCCCTAACCCAATCACTCCCTCACACATTATGGATGAAAAAATCATCATGTTAACCCCGAAGGCACTATTGCCACTAACCACTAATCCACCAATATTACTTTGAAATGGGTTAGGTACTAACCTAGAAGTGGGTTACATGACCTAGAAGATACTTCTAAGGAAGATACTTGGAGATGACTAATGACCTTCTGATCTAATGATCGTTGGGTGGCAACTATCATTAAGGGTGATGACTAATACTAGGGACAACTTTCAATTCAAGGCTGGGAATGACCAGGCCGACATCAAGTGAAGAATCCCAAAGTTGTAGGGTTATAAATCCTCATGATCCCAATGTCGTCCATATGCCTCCAACCTTTTGATCTAATGATCTAATGATCTAATGATGTCAACAACAACACATCCATTCACTGGGAACAAACTGATGACTCCACTAAATTAGGGTCTATGGTTTACATGATGAATTGATGATGGAAGAAAGTGGGTGTGTCACTCAAATTTGAGTCCAAAAACCCTCCCATATTGTTAAGGCATGCCAATAGTCTATCCATGACAAATTTTAGTGCTTACAGAAACAGTTTGAAAATATTTCAACGTTGGCCCCATTCCCAGGTCCATGTTGCCAGTGTCTAATCCTCATGAAATTTTCGTTCCTCTTTCATCGTTCCTCGTTCCTCTTTCCTTAACCATGATGTAGTCCACAATATCCATTATTTTTGTACAAAATTACATAGTAATGGCATAAAATTATCGATGAATGTTTTTCGTCGATAGTATAGAAAATTCATCCGAAGATTATTTACATTCGTCTCTCTTGCGATGATATCAAATGATTCTTGGATTCATTTAATATTTGTTTTATCAAATTGAAATCTCAATTTGATACTTTTCACACTAGCTGGACCTTCAGTCAAATAAAAATATGAAACTTGGAATCATTAACATATCTACTAGAACATATGAAAAATAGGGTTTATGGTTTCCATGATGAATTGATGTTGGAATAAAGTGGGTGTGTCACTCAAATTTGAGTCCAGAAACCCTCCCATATTGTTAAGGAATGCCAATAGTCTATCCATGACAAATTTCAGTGCTTACAGAAACTATTTGAAAAAATTTCAACGTTGGCCCCATTCGCAGGTCCATGTTCCCGGTGTCTAGTCCTCGTGCAATTTTTGTTACTCCTTCATCGTTCCTCATTACTATTTCCTTGACCATGGTGTAGTCCCCAAGATCCATTATTTTTGTACAAAATTACATACTAATGGCATAAAATTATTGATGAATGTTTTTCATCGATAGTATAGCAAATTCGTCGCAAGATTATTTACATTCGTCTCTCTTGCGACGATATCAAATGATTCTTGGATTCATTTCATATTTGTTTTATCAACTTGAAATATCAATTTGATACTTTTCACACTAACTTTACCTTCATTCAAATACAAATATGAAACTTGAAATCATTAACATATCTACTAGAACATATGAAAAATAGGGTTTATGGTTTGCATGATGAATTGATGATGGAAGAAAGTGGGCGTGTCACTCAAATTTGAGTCCAGAAACCCTCCCATATTGTTAAGGCATTCCAATAGTCTATCCATGAAAAATTTCAGTGCATACATACGTCTTTTTCCTTTTTTTCATGCCTTTCATAACGAATCTCAATTCTAAGAAGATTCAAATAGGTAACAATATTGATGAAATCTTATACGATCATGATGGTATAAAAATGAAAGAGCTTCTCTTGGTTTCAAGAATAATTTATCCTCTACTGAACAAGGCCAGCCACGTGAAGGTGGAAGCTCACATGGCCCCTCCCCTCCCCCTCACATCACTCTCAATTGATCCCCAAAACCCAATCTATAAAATATAAAATAATTGAAAGCAACGTCCTATTAAGATTCATGCATAGAAACTACACAAACAAAAATTAATGAAGGTACATGAAATTATGTGTTTCTAAATGATATTTTTAGTCTACCACATACTTTAATATATTGACAACTATTTTTAGATTTCAAATAATAATTAAACAACATGTAACCTAGGATATAAAAACGTCGCATAAAACTTAAAAACATGTAATTAACCCATGACATTAAAAGTAAATTATTTTAAGAGAATAATGCATACACATTAAAATATTATATAGTCACATACCTAATCCAACCTCAACATCTATGTAATCATCCTTATTCTCTATCTTGATCTTCTTCGTCAAAATCAACATCTGTATCATCATCTGGTTCTGAAACGATGTTGAAAGGATTGATGATATCATCATTGTCATCAATGTCATTTTCGAGCATATTTTCATCGACATCATCATCAGAAATTGCAATATTGTCTCCTACACCTAGAACATGATCTTCTTTGTCTTCTTCATCTGTCGACCCTCCATGATCTTCTGGCTCTGTTTGATATTCTGTCAAATCATCTTCTTGATCTTCAATATCATCTTCTTCCTGTAAATGAGTATACTTAATTGGCCTTCCTCTTGGATCATATCTAACAACAAATGACCAATCCATTTCACCTAGAACATTAGAGTAAAAGACCTATTCACATTGGCTTGGAAAAAAATAGCGACTATGTCCTCTTTAAAACATCGTTGTTTTAATCATTGAAAATCCATTGGAATGTTGAATAATAGTTCTTTCCTCATCATGTTCATGCATTCGTAACCTATACCATTTGACATCGAACATAACTAGTTTGAATGAATTAAAGTCACACTCAAGTATATCATTTAAATACCCATAGTATCTATATTCAGACTCTCGGGGATGTCTGTAACTCCTGGAGGAAACATTAGTAACCTGGAATATTGTAGTAACTTTCCTTGGATATACGACGAACAATCAACTTGAGTCGAATATTCGACGAAAATTGACCATAATAATTCAGTCAAACTGTAGGCGTTGAGATTGCGATGAATACGAGGTAGATTTAGAAAAAATTAAATTTTTCTCTTGCATGTTGCGACGAAAGAGTACTTTCGTCGCAAGTGGTCATCGTAATTTTTTCAATATGTAGTAGTGCAAAGTTTCAATGGATTAATAGTTGCGCGTTTTGCTAATTTAATTCTCAATTTTTATCATGCTTTATTGGATCTATTTTTTTTTATCAATTTTATTGTAGTATGTTAAGGTAGAAGTAGAATTTAAATTATCTTTTTATAAGCATTTTGGTTTGAAGTTTTAGTTTTTAATAATAGGATTATCTTAGTTTAATTTATGAAGTTTCCGTTCTAGATTGAAATTGCAATTTTAATTAGAAGTTTGAGTTCGATTTAAGCTTTTAGTTATGAGTTTCTAATCGTGTTGATTTACTTAATTTAGCATAAGAGTGCATTTGAATTAAGTAGAATAGTGTTTTCTTACCGATCATTAATGCATAAATTGAGAGATGACATGAATTTTGAGGATAGTTGATATTTCTTTTGTTGATTAAGGTTGGTTGTCATTGATGTCAACCCTTGATTAAAGCCCCGCAACAAAAAGGTTTGGGTAATGGACGCAAGATTGTTTGATGTAAATATGACTCATTATTGTCTTGTCATGGTTAATAAGAAGTATATATGGATGAACTCCAAAATGGTCCCCTTATGGTGAAATCCCTCACGAGAAGATGCTTCGCGGAGTAAGAGAACCCATGATTAATTATGGAATAATGAGATGAAGGACAATGAATTTGTCAAGTAAACTATCCTAGATGGATAGTTCTTGTCATTCCATTTTCGGTGGTATGTATAACATCACATAACTCCTCACAGTTAGAGATTTATGGCCATGAGAAGTTGGAGACCCCAGGTTTGGGTAATGGACCCAAGTTTGTTTGATGCGTAACAGTATGAGTTATGATATATTTTAAGACAATAATATTCTATATGGGTAGTACATGTCATGCCATTTTTTGTGGTATGTGGAATGTCACATAACTCCTCACGGTTTGAGAGTTATGGCCTTACGAAGTTGGAGGACCCTCACATGTCATCTAGAATCCCCAAAAGGTCAAAGTAGTCAAAGTGGTTTAAGGGATTTTAAAAGGTAAATAATAAACTGAAGTGATGAGTGTACTATAATTCAACGTGAATAAAAAATAAATTATTTAAATAATAAATTTAATGGAGAAATTAGAAGTGGGTTAACCGTAAAATAAGGAAAGTGGGGCCAAGTGACCTAGAAGATGTTTTTAAGGAAGCTACTTGGAGAGTATAAATAAGAGGAAAGGCTCTCTAATTTTAATCACACTTTTGAATATTGAATATCTATATGTGTCTGAGGTAACCAAGGATATCTAAGCCAAAATTCTGAGGAAAGGTGAAGAAAAGAAGGCCGAAATGCAAGGAAGGATAAATTCTTTTGATGGCGCTTTCTAAGGTATGTTATTTATAGGTCATCTCACCATTTTCTCTATAAATTTTTTCTATAATGATTCATACCATGAAATTGATATTCCATTGAGAAAAAATATCTAAGTATCTTTGGTAAAATATTCATCTTGTGGGTCGTTGTATTTTTGGAGTTACACTCCGTGGAAAATACGGTTTGTGGCTAGTCCTGAAACTAGTCAAAAACATGTGTTTCAGGTAAAAACGTCATAACTTGTTCATAAGAGATCCCAATTTAGTGAAACCAATTTTTTTGGTTAGGTTATAGTCTATAGTATTTTTTGTAATAGTTTTAGATCATTTAAATAAATATTCTGTGCAGGGCACACTCTACAAGGTCGCTCTATAGAATAAGCCAGAATTCAGCAAGGTATGTTATTTTTGCTATAACTCCTTTTATGAGAGGTTACAAGTAGTGACACTTGGAGGAATTGCATAAAACACAATGAAGAACATTGTGTATTATTTTCAGATATTTATACATTATAGGTACAAAGTTATGATTACTTCAAGTTAGATTTCCTCTTCCCCGTCCCTCACTTCCCCTACCCCCTGCTCCCTCCTCCCTCTGCGCACACGCAAAATCGTTCCAACCAGCCACCAACCACCTCCTCCATGCCAGTGGGATCCTTTGGCTCTTGTCTTGGTCATATGGCCGACCAAGGGTAGACAGGTGGGGGGGTTTCATTTTAATTTTTAAATATAAATTTTGATTTTTATAGTTTTAATTTTATAAATTAAATTTGTTATTTAACTTTAAATTTATTTAAGCATATAGGGGCTTTGGCAGTGCAATGAGTGCTAAGTGGACTATTCAAATCATGAGAATTATTGGTCAGTTGCAACTAATACTCATGAATATGGGTCATAGATTAATGACTTACACTATGCAGTTAATCCCAAAAATAATATTTAAATTTATTATTTGTTTTATTTTTTGTTTTATATAATAATATATATATATTATTATTATTATTATTAAGACTTATAATAAACTTATAAAATTGTTAATAAATTTTATTTGTATATTTCACACTATATATTAAAATTTTAATTCCCCACCCTGTAAGGGTCACCGGAACTTTTAATTCTATAACTTCTCCCTATGGAGGTGGATTTTCACCCGTGAATAGTAGAAATGACTGGGGCAAAGTTTAGAATACATCTATGCCATTCAACTCAGCAAATTCAGCCCATATTTTCAATGACATGTCCCAGAGAGACAGAGATTCAATTTTCGCCCTACAAGCATGCACCGGAAAGAGGCCTAATTGGGGGCCTCCGAGGTCAAATTGGGCCTAGTCAGGAAAACCCATTTCAGCTACAGGTATATAGTCCTGTAGCAGCCTGTTAATTCTAGTGTCCAGCCCAAAATTTTACCCCAACTTCAAAATTTTCCCTGATTAGTCTCCTTGTAGGCTCCTTCTGCGTACCTTCCCGGGGCCATATCTCACTCATCCAGAGTCGGATTTGTGCCAAACGAAAGGCAAAGGAAAGGTAGAAGATAGATATATAGAATGGGCATAGTAAATAACACCTTTTTTGTTTTTTAGTATGGAGGAATAGCCTCTAAAAATTCAGGTCCAAGGGGTCCTCTCACCGAAACAAGCCCAAATCGGAGCCATGTTTAGCCAACTCACAGGGAAACTTATAGGTAGAAAAGGGGGGGCATAATCAGGTCTGAAAAATGCTCGAAAAATGGGCATTTCTTTACTTACAACGACCAAATCCCAAAGGCCCCTTGCCCTCCAAAGCAACTCAACAATTACCCACACCTTGGGTCTTCATTCCGGTGAATCCGACAGCCATGGATGGCCAAATATTGTCCTAAAACACCTCACCTACAACTACAATACATGGCAACAGTCAAAGAGCCTTTGGGATGGCACAAATCCCAAGGTAAATGGTGATGTGGCATATCAAGCTTTTTCACTTTATGAAAAATGACTTTTTGTAATATGAACTGACGCAACCGCCCTCCTCGGAGTACGATCTCTCTTTCCGGGACCTTCTCTCCCCTAGGCCCGAAGAACAAAATTTCTCTTCTGAACCCCTTTTATTGGGGGTTTTCAATACCCACAAAATTCACTTAACGACCTCTCTTCCTTCCACCTGGATATCGGACCCCGCTGTATCGCGAGACCTGAAAGAACAGATCCGGGTCTCACAAAACCCCGAAACCCGATGAGTATTTGCCAAGGCTTCCCTTGCTCTTGTCGGGATTTCACCCGTCGGGATATCGGTACTCACGCGCTCATGAGTCACTTCCCTCACAATTCTCCGATCTCCGAACTCCGATGCCACCTGTCATCACCTCAGGGAGAGACTCAATTCTCCGACACCTATCCTCCACTAGGCTCCTTTACCCCTGTCGAGAAATCGTGGATCGTGATTTCAACACCCACAATAATCTTGACTCCAGAAACCCTGAAATGCCAAACCCCGAGCTATCCAGGATCTTTCGCCACACGTCCCTTCTGTGTTGGATGACTCTGATTCAATCGGGAATTCAGAACTCATGATTCCTTCCTGCAAGAGTCCTATGTCTCCGGAAACTCCGATGAGTCGAATCCCGATGAACCCTTGGATCCTTTACGACACGCTAGGGATTAAACCCTACACAACTTCCTGCGATCTAATGGCTGGCAGAATTTCGTTGGTTGCTTCTACAGATCCTGATCGTTAATTCCTCTCCTCGCTGCTTTCTTGGGGATGACTAAGTATTCCTTCCAAAACTTGTCTCCTTCGATGCCTGCACTTGCAAACCCTATTCAAAACTTCTTCTACACAGACTCCTGTGCTCTGTGGTAACAATGTCACGAAGGTACTAAACCTCCTGAGCTTTCTTACTCTGACTCTTTCAGAGGTATCTGCGCACACTCCTTGCGGAAATCATTCAACGTTATGTGTCGAAACTTTCGACCCTGCACACTCCTGCAGCGACAGTCTTGATTTCCTTTGCTCAGAATCGCAACTCTGATACTTTGTCTAGCCTGCGCATGCCTTGCATGGCTCCGGTGCTAGATCTTCACTTCTGGGAAATTAGAACAAAAGTTATCTCTATATGAACCCTTCTGTCAACGCACTCCTTGCAGACTATTCAACTGCACTCCTTACAGGAATTCTCTAATTCAAGATAGAGAAACAATTGAAACTAATTCACTCCCTCTTTCAGACTTCATTTTCAAAACATGAAATCCTATGCACAGCATACACACAAAGAAGATGCATAACCAGAAAACAAACATTCATAAGCATAACATCAACACACAGAGAATAGACACATAACCATGGATTTGAATCAAAGCTTTCTTCTATTAATTCAATCTCTGTACATGGATGTTCTCTACACAGTTCTCTTCTTTCTCTTCTGCTCTCCTGTTCAATAATGTTACAATATACAAAGGAGGGTGTCTATATCCATTTTCCCTCTCGAACTCTAAACTATCAAATCTAGACTTAACTATTCTATGTACCAGCATTAACTATTTTTAAATGCCTCATCTACCTAAGGATGAGAGCTTATCCGCTCAAGGTCCATTACAATACAAGTGCGCCATCTCTTGAATGAACCATTTAAGATGACGCAACAATTTCAAAGTATTTCAAAATGTGTGCTGGCTTATCCAGCTGTCTTTGCTACATGCTGGCTCGCTTGATCGACGATGCTCCTGCATCATACTCCTCGGCTTGAAAATTTTCATGGGCTCCTGTCCATGAGCTCCTGCACGGTCTGTCCATGCTTCTATATCATTGCTTTGCTCTCCCAGCTGGCATATTCCACTGGGTGGTTCTTACATTTGACCATATACTCATAGTATTCCTTCCTCCTGGTCTTTTTACCCACTCACTTGTCCAGTATGCACTCCATCCGTGGCTTCTCTGCAATCGGCATCTGCTTCTGCCACTGGACTTCTGGTTGTTCATCTTCTCCAGCTCCTTCTTTCTTAGCCTTATATGGATATAAGTCTAAGACATTGAATGTCGGAGATATCCTGATGTCATCCGGCAATTCAATCTCATAATCATTTTCTCCCAATTTCCTTAGTACCCTGCATGGCCCGATTTTCTTCATTTTCATCTTATTATATGTTCCCCTTGGGAACCTTTCTTTTATCAAGTGTGCCAGAACCAGATCACCAACTTCGAACTGAAGTTGTCTCCGATGTTGATATGCTCTACGCTTGTACTCCTGATTTGAATCAATCAGTCCCTGCTTCACCTTGATGTGAAGTTCTTTCATTGCTTCAATGAATTCTTATGCACTAGCGCTGCTAGTTGCAGTCTTCTCTGACTCCCTGAGTTCAGAAACTCCTCTTGGTTGTGTCCCATAAACAATCTGAAATGGACTTTTCCCTGTACTCTGATTCACTGAATCGTTGTATGCAAACTCTGCCTGTGGCAATACATTGTCGCAGCTACTATGGGGCTCTGTCACCAAGCTTCTCAACAAATCTCCCAGGCTTCTATTTACCACTTCTGTCTGTCCATCCGTCTGAGGATGGTAATCTGAACTAAACGCCAAGTTAGTTCCTAGCTTCTTCCACAAGGTCCTCTAGAAATGCCCTATGAATTTGGTATCCCTATCCGAAACTATACTTTTCGGCAATCCATGAAGTCGAATGACCTCTTTGAAAAACAATTTCACGATGTGAGTCGCATCACTGGTCTTCTGGCACGGGATGAAGCGTGCCATCTTTGAAAACTTGTCCACCACCACAAAGATGGAATCAACCCCTCTCTGCATCCTCGACAAACCCAATACAAAATCCATGCTAATTGCCTCCCATGGCATTTCTGGTATGGGCAATGGCTGATAAAGACCTGCATTCTTCTTTCTCCCCTTCGAATGCTGACAAATTAGACACCTGTAAACAAACCCTTTGACATCATCTCGCATGCTTGGCCAAAAGTATGATTCTCTTAACTTTGCGAAGGTCTTGTCATGACCAAAATGTCCTGCTAATCCACCACTGTGCTTCTCTTTCAACAAGTTCTCCCTCATGGAGCAAGTCGGAATACACAGTTGATTGCCTCTGAACAACAATCCCTCCTGGACCATATAATCTATGCAAGGACTTCTATCCCTAAGAACTAGATTCTCAGCTACTTCATATGCCTCTACAAAGTCTGCATCACCTGCATACATGTCCTTCAGATTTTCAAAACCCAATGTTTTGACTCGGAACTCCTGCAACAACAAACACTTGCTGCTCAAAGCATCAACCACTTTGTTAGCAGCCCCTGAAATGTGTTTAATTACAAATGTAAAGTTCTGCATATACTCTACCCATTTAGCATGTTTCAGATTTAACTGATCCTATTGACTCATAAACTGCAATGCATGATTATCGTTGTACAGTACAAATTCTTTTGGGATTAAGTAATGCCTCCACTTCTTCAATGGTTGTATGATCGCATAAAATTCTTTGTCATACGTGGAGTATTTTAGCTTCACTTCATCTAGCTTCTCACTGAAATATGCAACAGGCCTGTCTTCCTGACTCAGGACCGCTCCTATGGCATATCCACTTGCATCACACTTCACCTGAAATGTCTTCTGAAAATCTGGCAACACCAGAATTGGTTGCTCTATGATCTTCTGCTTCAAAAAATTGAATCTCTTCTCAGCCTCTACTGTCCAATGAAAATACTTATGTCTCTTCTTCACTGTGTCCATCATTGTTGCGCTAATTCCACTGAAATTCCTGATGAACTTTCAGTAGAAACTAGCTAAACCATGGAAGCTTCTCACCTCGAAAACATTTCTTGGTGATGGCCAATTCTTAATCACTTCTACCTTACTCGGATCCATTTTCAACTCATTCGCCGATATGATAAAACCCAAATAAATGAGTTATGTCTTCATAAATGAGGACTTCTTCATATTGATCAACAACTTCTCCTATTGTAGTTTCCTCATCACAATGTCCAAATGTTTTAAGTGTTCATCCTTTGTCTTACTGAAAACCAGTATGTCATCCAGGTATACGACTACAAATTTCCCGATGGACTCCTTCAGGACTTCATTCATCAGCCTCATGAATGTGCTTGGTGCATTTGTCAAACCAAATGGCATGACCAGCCATTCGTACAAACCTTTGTTTGTCTTGAATGTTGTCTTCCATTCATCACCTTCCCTCATGTGAATCTGATGATATCCGCTCTTCAGATCAATTTTCGAAAAATAATTTGCCCCACTTAGGCAATCCATCAGATCATCCATTCTCGACAGTGGAAATATGTAACTGATGGTAATTTTGTCTATCACTCTTGAGTTGGTGCACATTCTCCAACCCCCATCCTTCTTCGGACTAAGCATTGTCGGAACGACACACAGACTCAAGCTTTCTCTGACTAATCCTTTGTCCAACAAATCCTGGACCTGGTTCTTGACCTCTTCATTCTCTTGCGGCGTCAATTTGTACGCAACTTTATTTGGGAAACTGGCTCCTGGTATGAGGTCAATGTGATGACTCACAGTTCTCATCGGTGGCAATGAACGAGGTAATTCATCCACGATGATGTCAGCGAACTCTCCCAGTAGTTCCTGAATCTCGTCTGGCAAGTCGTCCACTCTCGTGCTAGTCAAAACAATCCTCGGCTTCCTGACCACAAAGAATTGTGGATCTTCCTTCTTCTCCATCTCTATAAGAAGTTCCTTCCCACTCATGAGAAGTATTGTATTGATCACTTCCGGTTTCACCTCCTTTTCCTTTATCGGAAGCAACCTGTGTGTCCTCCCATCCTTCTCCAGAGTATATGTGTTCATCCTCCCGTCATGAACCACATTTTGGTCATACTTCCATGGTCTACCCAATAACAAATGACATACATCCATGGGAATGACATCACACCAGACCTTATCATTATATCCACCTATTTTGAATTCAACTAAACATTGTTTAGTGACACTCACCTGATGTCCCTTCTGTAGCCATGAAACTTTATACGGATTTGGGTGATCAGTTGTCTCCAGCTCTAGTTTCTCCACCATATCGGTTGAAACGAGATTGTCTGTGCTTCCGCTGTCCATGATGACCTTGCATTTCCAGTCCTTGGATTTGCAAGCTGTCCTGAACAATCTGGTCCTCTGAGTTGAATCCTCCACCTCCTTCTCGTGTGTCAAAAGGACTTTGTGTACCATCAGTGACCTCCCAGTTCCGGTGTCTTCATTCTCAACATCACGCCTATGCGCCTCAGTGATGTGAGCTTATCCACTATCATTTTTCTTCTCTGGACACTCAAATTACCTGTGCCCATTCTTTCCACATGTGAATCATGTAATTACTCCACCTCTGCCTCTTCCCCTACCTCTGGTACGAGGAAAAGTATTTGCGTCAGCATAATCTCCCTTCTTCTCATTATGTTTCCCTCTCTATTCAACATGTGGCTGTCCTCGCTGTGAGGTTCCACCTCTCTCAACCTTACCCTAGGGTTTCTTCCATTCCTCCTTGGGTTTCTAGCACTTCTCCTGGGAAACTGCCTTGCCTCTGGGCTGACTCCTGCCTCGTCCTCGCTGACCTTGCTTTTGGCTCAACTTTTCTTCGGCTTTCAAAGCCATATGATAAGCATCCTCCACTGTTCTGATGGTAACCATGCTTAATTCATCCTGAATGTCGTATCTCAGACCATTCGGATATCCAGCCACCTTCTCATCATCACTCTCCTGATGACCTGCCCTGATGTTCAGTCGATAGAATTCCTCGGTGTATTCTTTCATTGTCATCAGTTTCTGTCTCAGGTTCTGCATCCTCCTGAACAGATTAATTTGGTAGTCTCTGGGGATGAATTTTGCTTTCATCTTTGCAATAATTCGATCCCAACTCTTAATTTTATGCTTGCCTTTGTAGCGTCTATCTGCTTGAAGCTTGTCCCACCATAATGCTGCATGTCCCTTCAACTTTGTGACAGCATGACTAACATTTTTATCCTCTTCGATATCTTCATAATCGAAGTAGGTGTCAAGAGCTCGAATCCAATCCAGAATCTCTTCCGCATCCAAGCTTCCTTCATAAGTTGGAATGTCCATTTTCATCTTTGAACTCATCCGGGCGATAGCTTTAATCAATCGCTCATTGGCTACATCTTCAGCTACAACTTCTCCTTGTTGTTTAGCTTCAACTTCACCTTCGGAGTCGCTCAGATATCCAGCATTTGCTGTGTGTCTCTGTGTTGTTTCCATCTCTTCCAATCTCACTCTAAGATCGCGTATCTTCCTTTCCATCTCTGGATTCCCTGTCGGCCTGCCTCTTCTTCTCACCTCCCTGTCTTCTGGTTCGGGTGACTGTCTTTCTCTTCTGGGTGGCATGGTGAAATATTCCCTTCTTCTTTGCTACAGAAAACAGAGAACTTTCCTTGCTCTGATACCACACTGACGTAACCGCCCTCCTCGGAGTACGATCGCTCTTTCTAGGACCTTCTCTCCCCTTTTATTGAGGGTTTTCAATACCCACAGAATTCACTTAATGACCTCTCTTCCTTCCACCTAGATATCGGACCCCGTCGTATTGCGAGACCTGAAAGCAAAGATCTGGGTCTCACAAAACCCCAAAACCCGATGAGTATTTGCCAAGGCTTCCCTTGCTCTTGTCGGTATTTCACCCATTAGGAAATCGGTACTCACGTCGTCGTGAGACACTGCCCTCACAATTCTCCAATCTATGAACTCCGATGCCACCTGTCGTCACCTCAGGGCGAGACTCAATTCTCTGACACATGTCCTCCACTAAGCGCCTTTACCCCTGTCGGGAAATCACGGATCGCGATTTCAACACCCACTATACTCTTGACTCCGGAAACCCCAAAATGCCAAACCCCGAGCTATCCAGGATCTTTCACCACGCATCCCTGCTGTGTTGGACGGCTCCGATTCAATTGAGAATTGAGAATTCGCGATTCCTTCTTGCAAGAGTCCTATGTCTCCAGAAACTCCGATGAGTCGAATCCTGATGAAACCTTGGCTCCTTTACGGAACGATAGGGCTTAAACCCTGCGTAACTTCCTGCGATCTAATGGCTGATGGAATTTCACTGGTTGCTTCTATGGATCATGACTATTAATTCCTCTCCTCGTTGCTTTCTTGGGGATGACTAAGTAGTCCTTCCAAAACTTGTCTCCTTCGATGCCTGCACTTGCAAACCCTGTTCAAACCTTCTTCTACATAGACTCCTGTGCTCTGTGGTAATGATGTCACGAAGGTACTAAACCTCCTGAGCTTTCTTACTCTGATTCTTTCAGAAGTATCTGCATGCACTCCTTGCGGCAATCATTCTACGTTATGTGTCAAAACTTTCGACCCCGCACACTCCTGCAGTGGAAATGTTGATTTCCTTTGCTCAGAATTGAAACTCTGAGACTTCGTCTAGCCTGCGCACGCCTTGCACAGCTCTGGTGCCAGATCTTCACTTCTGGGAACTTAGAACAAAAGTTATCTCTATATGAACCCTTCTGTCAACGCACTCCTTGCGGACTATTCAACTGCACTCCTTGCAGGAATTCTTTGGTTCAATATAGAGAAACATTTGAAACTAATTCACTCCCTCTTTCAGACTTCAGTTTCAAAACATGAAATCCTATGCACAGCATACACACAAATAAAATGCATAACCAAAAAACAAACATTCATAAGCATAACATCAACACACAAAGAATAGACACATAACCATGAATTTGAATCAAAGCTTTCTTCTATTAATTCAATCTCTATACATGGATGTTCTCTACACAATTCTCTTCTTGCTCTTCTGCTCTCCTGTTCAATAATGTTACAATATACAAAGGAGGGTGTCTATATCTGTTTTCCCTCTCGAACTCTAAACTATCAAATCTAGACTTAACTATTCTATCTACCAGCATTAACTATTTTTAAATGCCTCATCTACCTAAGGACAAGAGCTTATCCGCTCAAGGTCCATTACAATACAAGTGCACCGTCTCTTGAATGAACCATTTAAGATCACACAGCAATTTCAAATTATTTCAAAATGTGTGCTGGCTTATCCAGCTGTCTTCCACTCCACGCTGGCTCACTTGATCGGCGATGTTCCTGCATCATGAACTCTCGCATGATTTACTGTTGGCATGTATTACTATGTAATTGAAGGGTCAAGTCAAATCTGATTTGATCCCCTTTTTGGATAAGGTTACTTTTTGTAAAAATACAAAAGTACTTTAGGGTTGGTCCACTTGACACTTTTCCAAAAGTGACAAGTGTATTGTGACCTAACCCTAAGACTTCACCTCTCCTTTATAAATAAGAGGGTTGGCATTGTAAGAAGGGAGGATGAATATAGTAACAAAGCTCTGCTAAAATTTATAAGACTCTTTCTGTGTGTGATACTTGTTGAATTTTAGTTGTTGGATGTGTCACTTGTTGGTTAAGGGTTGAGGGATAGAGGTAAATGCTTGTTATGTTAGCTATCTCCAGGAGGGATTGGTTAGGTAGGTTTTTGTTGTTTCTTCCTTGGGTTTAAATTGCTTACTTTCATCTTCTAACATTTTGGTTTAATTTGTTTAATGTGTTTTAGTGCATATTTTCTAAATTATTCAATTGTTTTCAGCCTTAGCTAGTCACTGGGAGTCCTAGGTCCCCTTAGGAGAACCCTTAAATAGACCTCTTAGCTAGCTGTCCATACTTTCTTGCTTTATCTTTTCATTCATGTATATTTCTGTTATATTTTCTTAACATTAACCTTGTTGTCCCAAATAGGAAAATCAATCATTTTGGTCAATTTCCTCCCACAGGACAACCATCTTAGTTGGTTGTTATATACTTCTTATGTGTAAATTTATGTTATGTTTATTTCAATTTTTCCATGCATAATTACTAAAATTTCATTGTTTGCCTATAAGGATACAACCGGTCACCCACTCTGCTTCTCTTAAGCGGTTGGGGACCACCTAGAGACCTGTTTGAGGCAAAGGAGACAACAGGGCAGCGAAGAAAATCACACATCTTGATCAGTAAATCCTACCCAATCACTCTCATATACACTTTAATTATCACTTGCACTCACTCCAAAAATTTCTGATACACATACCAATGTTTATATGTTTGATATGTGTAGGTAGCTTGAATGGTTCACTTGTGAATTCATGTTAAAAATATGGTTAATATTTGTGTAGATAGCCATCAAACTTTTTATATTTCAAACACTAAATTTCCAATCCCCATACAAGGAGTTAGTTGGGGATTTCATGCATATGGTGGCTTTGTCGTTCGCAAAGAGCCTCAACCCATTCCTTTGGGTTGAATGGTGTAATTGTCATGTTGTAATTATCTAATCTTGTTATATTTTCATTGTATCACTTTTTGCTCGCTAATCTATAGGTGGCTTCCCCTAAAAGGGCCCATGCAAAATCAACAAGATAAATACATGCAAAACGTCGCACAAAAAAACTTGAAAACAATTTAGGGGTCTACCCCATACACAGAAAACAAAAAAATTATATTATTTAGATATTTACATATACATATTATCTAGTCGTGACATATATGTCACCTATCTATTTACTTGTTTTATGTATATAGTTTTAAATAGATTTCAAATTCAGTAACCAGGAGGTACACTTATGAAATCAAGACGTGACCTTGCCATGTGGATGGCCTGGTATTTCATTTTATGCAATTTCAATTTCATAGGATATTAAGAGTCAAAGCCAGGGAGTCTTCATCAGGAGCCCCTCAGAAGTTGTCTAGTTAGTACAAGTCGAGTGGTCTTTCTTTAGTACCACACAGTCAAGGTGTTGATTAGCTTATCTCGGTTGGAATACTACTCTGCTTGGGTAAGCTCAGCAAAAACCCTCTTTAGGGGGGTCCTGAGCCTCTTTCTTTTCATAGGTATCCTTCTTCCATCCAAGCTGCTTTAAGAGCTTGAAAGTGCTAGTGACGAGAAGTGGCTAATCCCTGCTTCTCTGAACTGCATGGGGCACTCTTCAACCTAACCACCGTGGCTTTCTAGGACTACTCTTCTTATACTGGTTGGCACAGTTCTAGGATGTGTTTTCCAGATCGGGATAACCTTCAAAAACAGTGTGGTGGCCAAGGCATGTGTTAAAAAACAAAAATTGACCAATAAAATACTTTTAAGGTCAACCTTTCATCAGTCCACCTTTTCACTCACAAACCTAAATTGAAGTTGTGCATAATTTCCCTTATATCATAGTTGTAATAGCTTGTTACAAGGTTTTTCATCCACTTTTACAACCCACTTTTGATTTAACAACCTTCTGGGATCACTTCCTGGGTCACCCTGGGGGGTATCAAGCCATTCTGGGTTCGTTTCCCTGCCTTGAAAGCTCCGAATAGCTTGTTGTTCACAATTTACAGCCATTTAAAAGTACTTGGCTGTAGATTTTAAGCCCCCTTTTCACCCTTGTTTCACACCCTTTTACTCGAGGCATTCATTGGTTAATTACCTAGGATACTGGTTTATCCCGGCGACCCATTCTGTGATAGTTTCGAACGCTTTAAGGAAGTGAACAGATCACTGTCTTCTTTATTTAGTTCACTGTCCTAAAAATCAGCAAACTCATTTTCATCCCATTGTCCATAATTTTCACCCCCCAGGCCATTTTGGCAATCCAGGAAACTAAGGAAGGATAACACCCAGGGTGGGTGGTCCTAAGAATGACTTCTTGCAAGTATTTCACCTTTCTTTTTCCCCTTCTTTACCACCTCGGGCAAAGGACCATATGAGGTGTGGGTAGTCTCTGCCTCATGTTGAGCTATCAAAGAGGTTGTAACCGACTTCACGGCCAGATAGGTCGAATCTGTCCCTACGGACATATTTTGCTTATAACATGTCCTTTTTCTGGTGACTCCACTGGGGAACTTACAAACATCTTTAAATTTGCTTCTATCCCAAGCTTGTACTAAACATTGGACCCAAATTCTTTGTGGTCCTTTTCCTACTTGTTGACAAACTCTTGGAAAGATCTTTTAGTGACCCTTTGGAATTTTCTTTGGTACTTATTATAGTTTAGTTCCCTTGCAATTTCCATTGCACTTGGGAGTTATAAATACCATCGATTTTTCCTTTCCTTTTACCTTGTCGGTCTTTGATTTCACTTGTTCGAACTCACGTGAGAAGTTATAAGTCTGTCATACCTTACCTTCCACTTCGAGAAGAACAAAAAACAAAGCTTCGTTTTAGTTGGGTTTTTTACATTGTGTTAGAAAGAGTAGGATTGTCGGTGATACACCACTTGTACTCAAAGTACTTACTTGACCCTTGCAAGCTAGTAGGGTGGAAGTATCCTAAGACTAGGGAAACAATGTCCCGTAGGGTTACAAGAAGTCAAAGTTTGCGAAAGAAAACAAGTAGTGAGAAACATACACCTGGGAAACAAAGGAAACTTGTTACCTCGACAGTGAAAAATGAGTCACCCTCTTCCTCTTCTCCTGTTCAAAGCCCCTTACTAAAGAAAACTTTAGTTAATCCAACAATAGTTACTAATCCTCAGGTTGTTTCTCCCATCGTTTCAAAAATTGTTGTTGTTCACCCCATAGTTGTCCTGATGGCAATGCCATGGCAACCCGACACTCCTTTGAGGTTGGCCAAACCTCTTCATGACATACCTGCGGATGCCCCAAATAGGCTTCCCAAGTTTAGTGGCACTGTTACTTTGAGTTCTCAAGAACATATACAAAACTTCTATGATGCATTAGCGCTTATGGACATAACAATTCCCGATGTCATCATTAGACTTTTTGTGAGAACCTTCGAGGGTGAATCAGCGAGATGGTATCACTTGCTTCCTAATGATGGTATCCAAGATTGGGATGCTATGATCCAAGAATTCAAGAAACATTTCCAAGGGGTGGATGATGTGGCTTCCCTGCTCAGGGATTTCACAACCATCTCCATCCATGAGGGTGAGAAAATATGTAATTTTAATCAATGCTTTACCTCGACCTTGAATAGGATCCCAACCACTTCCCAACCACCTGGGAACAATTTGTTCCATTATTACATGAACGCTATGAATCCAAATGTAAAATATATATTAAAAGATAAATCAACACAAACTTTAGATGTGGCCAAGACTAGAACCATGGAAATTGAAATAAATATGAAGGAATCCGGTATGATTCCCTCACCTTTAGTGCAACCCTGTTTTAACGAGAGACCTAGGAATGATGTACCTTTAAATGAGGGTCTTCGGTATGAACCCCTACCTACACAAACTTCAAGTATTGAAGAAAGGGAAAGTTCAGAAACACTAAAGTTGTTAATGAACATGAACAACCAAATACTTTCTCTTAATCAAAAGGTAAATGACATGCAATTTTTTGTTGTTCCAAGGCCAAGACCTCCTTTCCCTCCTACTCTTCCTCCTAGGAAACATGCTACTGAAGTGGATTGGTGTCACTTTTGCCAAGACTTCCATGACCCTGAGTATTTTTATGCATATACACATCACATGGAATTGTCTAAAAGAGGAAAATCACATCTACCTCCAGTAAAAAACAAACTTGCTTCCACTTCCGAAAATGTCCAAGTAAACATGGTAGACTCTATCCCCTGTGATGATGATCCTCTTTCTTTCAGAAGCTTTGTTGTAGAAACTAGGAGTCAGGCCCCTAAAACTAGTCTGCAAGGGATGGAAGAGGCCAAAAGCGACCCCAAGGACAATGAAAAGGGAAAACTTCTCGCAAATTGTAGATTACCTTCCCCTATAAGGAACAGGGTTCCCTAGACCCCAAACAAGGTAAACTTGCCTAATAACCCACCGCCCTATTTCCTAACACCGATGCCTTACAACGTCATTGAAGATATAGCGAAGGTTCCCACCCACATGACATTATTAGATGCTCTTAGGACACCCGCTCAGTTTGAAAACCTTTCACGTGTTCTACAAGCACCCCTTACTCCACGAATATAATAGAGACTTCATGTTTCCAAAGAGTCCACTTCTCAACCTAGGGAAGCATATGGTGTTATTGATTTAGACCCTGGCATTCCTCCTTTCTATATCTAAGTTTTGATTTTTGATTTTTTGCTCCATAACTCTGTCGTCGATACAGGAGCGAGGCACAATGTCATGCCTCTATGAATCATGAGAATACTGGGTCTTGAATGCACAGGCCCATCTAAAAACCTGTTATCTTTGGATTCTAGGACTATAGAAACCATCGGTTACATTAAAGACTTATCCATTGCTTACAACCAAGCTCCAGAGGTGAGGATGCTCATAAACATGATCATAGAAGATATACCTGAAGCATATGGCATTCTTTTAGGGAGGGAGTGGTCAACCAAAGTAAAAAAGGGTCATTACTTCATGGAGGGGACCCACTTCACCTTTCCTCATAAGGGTGTTGAAGTAGTCATTAGGAGGGAACCAAAGTATTGAGAGCAGGTTGTACCTGCCTCCTATAATACGAAACATGTGTCTTTTCAAGATACAAGTATGGGTACACATACTATGTTATCTAAGGAATATGCACATGTGCCTCCTTCTGAGTTGGAAGAAATGGTGTGGAGTATGGATTTTGATGGTGCTAAATCCAAGAATGGATCTATGGATAGGGTCCTTTTGTGTGATTCCAAGGGAAACACAATCCCTTTCTCTTTTCAGTTAGAATTCCCTAACACTAATAATATGGCTGAATATGAAGCCTTAGTTCAAGGCCTCCAAAAGGCCTTAGGCTTAGGAATACACCATTTATTGGTGAGTGGGGATTATGAATTGGTTGTGAATCAAATTAGAGGTAAATATGAAGTTCACAACCCACGCCTCAAACAATACCACCGAAGGGCTAAGGAACTTATTGAGAAGTTCTTGTCTTTCAACATTCAATCCGTGCCTAGGGCCGCAAATCGTGTAGTTGATACTTTGGCCTTTGTTGGTTCTTATTTCACCTAGGATTTCGTAAGGTCTATTGAATATATACAAGTCCAAATTTTACATAGACCCGCATTACCTGATAATGTCGATTCTTGGCAAGTTTTTGATACTGATGAACAAATCTGTAGATTCCTTCAAAACAAGGAGGAGTTCAAAGATTTACATATAAACCATGAGTTGGAAGAGGAAACGGGGAACATAATCCAATTAAAGACAAACAAGATCCCCCCTGGTTTGTCAACATTGGAATCCATGTTTGACTGCAATGATGCCACTACTTCTGTGCCTAGTATTGATAGAGAATCTGTTAGGAAGGTGCGAGAATCTATACCTATTAACTTGGGAACTGAGAAAGATCCAAAACTAGTCTATATAGGTGCACAGTGTTCCCCTTCTGAGGTCACTCGATTCACAGAACTCTTGACAAAGTTCAAGGATGTTTTCTCTTGGTCCTATCAAGACCTCAAGGTTTTCAATATGCAGGAGATAGTCAATGCCATACCCATAATCCTTGATTCAAAACCTTACAGATAGAGACAAAGAAAAAACAACCCTACTTTGGAACAAACAATTAAAGATGAATTGGACAATATGGAAGCATCTGGGGTCATTTACCATGTTTGTTACTCACAATGAGTATCTAATTTGGTTCCCGTTAGGAAGAAAACTGGCGATATCCATTTGTGTGTCGACTTTCGACATTTGAATAGAGTGTCCCTAAAAGGAAACTACCCCGTCCCACCTATGGAAGAGATTCTCCAACAAGTCTTCGGGTCTCAAATGATGTCCCTTTTAGACAGTTTCTTAGGTTACAATCAGATATCCCTCAATCCTTTTGATAGTCATAAAACCACCTTCACCACTCATTGGGGCACATATGCATATACCAAGATACCTTTTGGATTGATTAATGTTGGGAACACCTTTCAACATGCCATGGCAATTCCTTTTAGAGGATTATTTGGTAAGTTCATTGTTGTTTACTTAGACAACCTCACAGTCTTTTCCAAAGAACGGAGTAGTGATTTTGATCACCTTAGGAAGGTTCTCCTTAGATTTCATAGGTTTGGCATATTTTTAAATCCTGAGAAGACCATTTTTAGTGTTACGAAGGGAAATTTTTTGGGTCACATTGTCTCTCGAGAAGGTGTAAAAGTTGATCCTGTAAGAGTGGTAGCAATCAAAAAGTTTCCCTTACCTACCAATAAAAAGGAAATGCAACCTTTCTTTGGAAAGATAAATTTCCTGAGACGCTCCATTCCTGATTTTGCTCAAGTAGTTAAACCTCTAAATCAGCTTATGAAGAAAGACATTCAGTTCAAATGGGACCCCCCTACCCATCAGGATTTTGAATCCATTAAGCAAGCCATTGCTTTTGCCCCTCTGTTAGTCAGTCCTGATCCCTCTAAATACTTTGTCATGTACACTAATTTGTCAGAGGAGACAATTTATGCAATCTTGTTGCAAAAGGATCATGAGGAAAATCTTAGGCCAATCACCTTCGTGAGCCAAAACTTGAAACCCCACCAACTGAATTATTCTCCACTGGAGAAACATGGTTATTCCTTGTATAAAGCATTGGAACAAGTTCAACATTACATCCAAGGCCATAAAGTTCAGTTTTTTGTGCCTACATCTCTCTTAGTCATTGCTTTGAGTCAAACCGAATTGCATAGTAAGTGGTCTAAATGGATCATGCACATGCAAGAGTATGACTTGGAAATTAAGCCGATGAAAACCATTAGGGGGACAGGGCTGGATGGATTGCTAACCTAATCCCATCCCTCAGTCATAGTTGAACGACCTCAAATAGATGACTTGATTTCTTTTGAAGAACTGGTTAATGAAATTGAGTTAGCCTCACAACCATGGTACGGACCTATCATATATTTCCTCATCAATGGTGTGTTCCCAATGGATATGGACACTAAATCCAAATGAACACTTCGTTTACAAATTGTTCGATCTATTTTACAAGGCCAAATCCTTTACCGAAGAAACCTTGATGGGATTTTGTCACAATGCTTGACTCCTGATCAAGCCCAAATGACACTTGAACAATGCCATTCTAGGGTTTGTGTAGGTCACTTTTGAACCAAAACCACTGCAGCAAAAGTTCTACATGCAGGTTACTTTTGGCCTTCACTCCACAAAGACGCCCATTTACTTGTTCGGAAATGTGAATCTTGCCAACACTTCACTGGAAAGAAAAATTTGGTTGCCTTACCTCTTAGACCTATTGAATTCCAAGTCCCCTTCGCAAGATGGGGCATGGAATTTATTGGACCGATTTCACCACCGTCCAGCACTGGTCATGTATTCATCTTAACAACCACAGACTACTTTACAAAGTGGGCTGAAGAAATCGCTCTTAGGAATGCTACGAGTCAACTGGTGGTAGAATTCATTGAACATAACATTTTATCCCGTTTTGGGACCCCTGCTAAGATATTAACTGATAATGGATCAGCTTTCATGTCTGATGTCATGTTACACCTTGGTGTTACCTACGACATCCAACTTTTTTGATCTTGCACCTATTACCCCCAAGGTAATGGTTTGGTCGAATCAACGAATACAAATATGATTCGGATCCTTAAGAGGACAGTCAAGGATAACAATTGTGATTGGCACACAAAGTTAAACGTTTCTTTATGGGCTGATCGTATAACTCCAAACATAGCAACGGGTCAAAGTCCTTATACTCTGGTGTATGGCGCTCTTGTTGTCCTGTTTGTTCACTTACAAATTCCAGCCATGATGTTGGCTATTGTTGAGGCTAAAGATTATTTCCAACCATTACAACATCGTTTAGACACACTCCTTGAATTAGAAGAGGTAAGAAAGGATGCATTCCAACACCTCCAAAAGAAGAAAGACATTGTTAAACATTCCTTCAATAAAAGAGACACAATGGTAAATTACAAAGTAGGAGATGATTTATTATGGGACAAAGCACATGAGACCCCATCCAAACATCACAAGTTTGATTCATTATGGTTGGGTCCTTACACAATCTATGAGGTCTTAGGGACAAATGCTTTCAAATTAAAAACCTTGGATGGTGAATCACTTCAACTCCCCGTGAATGGTCATCACCTAAAGTTCTTTTACTCCTGAGAGGCCTCGTCATCTTGTACATAAGTCACCATTTGTTCTTTTCTTGTTTGTATCTATTCAATGTTATTGATTCTCTTTCTTATATGTATTTGATGTTACCTTTTCATGCTTGTATATTTCCCCATGGTTTCAGTCTTGAGCCCTTTTTCCCTTGGTTTCAACCATTGAGTCTTTGTTCGTTTGGTTCCGATTTTGGAGTATAATCCCTTCTTTGATTTTTCCATGGCTTGGTCTTTTTCATTTTAACATTGTAGGTTTCTTTCTTTTTGGTTTTTCTAGTGTTCAATACGAAGGATATTGTCCTTATTATTAGGTGGTTGCGTGAAAATACTGGATTCCTAGAATCCCTTTTAGCATACTTGACATTTTGGGAAACTCTGTCTTAAAGTCATCTTAAATGAGAGTAAATCTAGTTGTTATTTCATCAAATTCAGCAGGGAAAGTCTAAGGGGGTAGCATATCATTCTCTGGTGAAGCTAAAAACCATGATGGCATGATGGCTTACATAGCTATGTGATTGAAACTGCACTTTACCTGGCCACTTACGATGTGATTTCTCCAAGCAATGGTCATTTTCCTACAAAGTTCCATCACTTATGAGCACTTGAGATTTTAGCATCTACTGCCACAGGTTTTTTATATTTCTTTATTCCCTTGTTTGACTGGTTTGCTTGTTAGTTTTCCTCTGGTGGGTCATTGATTTCAAAAAATTCTCATTTTCTTGTTTGTGTGTCGAGAATCAAAGGTATGCATGAGACTTTGTGTTGGGGAAAGGTTCACCTTAATCCTTGATTCTCACAATTAATCCATAATTCGGGTGAGGCACCCGTGTCAGTTGGGCCACATTTCTCAACAAAACCCAGGTCATTATTCCCATTCTTCTATCTTATGTGAATCTCAGTATAAATTATGTTGTATATCTTTATTGCACCACTTTCATTCTTTGTTTATCCCTAATGTCAAAAATGGTCCTTATACTACAGTTTCATTCCCCCCTCACACACATCAGTCACTTTGAAAGTATGAAATTCTATCGAGTATTCCCGCCTGTCACGCGTGTGATCCCATTGTTCGACATGCTTTGGAAAGCATTTCCCCTCTGGCGCCAAGAATGTTGACCCAAAAATATGCTCTGGGATCAACATGGTGTTTTACACACTTACTTCTCCATAAACACCCCTTGGTTCTATGGTTGCAGCCAAAGACAGTGGCGAGGGTCATAGTTACTATGGCCTATGCCCTTGAAAGAGTATCAGTTGGTTGCCTTTAGGGAGTTGTGGGCCTTCCCATGACATTTCTTCGTCATGTCAAGGCTATTCAATTCAGGGAATACAACACTTCCATGTGGTAGGAATGATGACAAGATTTTCAATGGGCTATCATGAGCTTAATTCCGAGTCAATATGACCCTATATGAGGGACGCAAAGTCAACGTCACCCGAACGGCCAAAACCAATAGTTGTGACTTCCTGGTCTGATTTTGTTCATATTATGGTATCAAATGTAAAAATAAACCTAGACATGGTGTAGGGTAGTTTGAGACATTTTCAACGGTATATCCCGTACTTGGTTTCGACCCCTGGTTGGTAAGAATGAGCTTTCGCAAGTTCATGACCACTTTTGGACACCAAATTGGTTGCAATGCTTCATGATTTAAAATTGGTGGGTAAAGAGTTATAAATCAGATATTCAGTGATGCCACATTGTAATATACTCAGACACCTTTCTCACAACGTCTCATTTTCCTCATTCTGACCTCGGATGTCCCGGTTAGAGCTGTCACAAGTTGGTCAATAATTTTAGGAAAAAAGGGGCCCCCCAGCTCATGTGGCAGGGTTTCATAATAGCTAATACAATCATCAATGACCCCAACACAAAAATCTATTGTCATGTTTCCAAATTATTCATCGATACCTTTCCAACAGTACCTCATTTGCCTCGATTGGATATCGTATGGCGATTTGGCACCTTTCTCAAGATTGGGTGTCATGTGGGCCCACCAACAAGTCAGGGGTTTTAAGTGGCCACTGTTCCTGGCCAAATTTGAGGACAGAGGTGGAATTATCTCAAGTTGGTGATGAAATATTCCTGATGGAATCGTCGATACCTTTCCAATGATATGACTTTCATACGATTCCGACTCCGTCTCACCAGGCAACATTTTTGGGCTAAGCTAGCTGCAACAGCATCAAAGTCATAGTCAAAGTAAAATTTTGAGTTGCACTTTTTCCAAAAAATATTAAAAAATTAATTAAATATTTTTTTAAAATATATTCAGAAAATTGGAAAATGTGGGAGGGGGCATGTAGCCTCATGCAATTTTTTGTGAAATTGTTTTTTTTTTTAAATTGAAAAAATCAAAACCCACCCTTCTCCCCTCTCCCAAGCCATTTTGACAGTTTGGCCAAAGGGGGAGAGCTCTGCAACAACAATTCATGGCAGCAGAGGGGGGTTTTTTGACAGCAACTACAACTCAGTAGTGAGCAGCCAGCTTCCATGCTGTAATCTTCAAACAATTAGCTAGGTAACACATTAATCTCATTTCCAGAAAGAACCAGGGAAAATTTTGCTAGTTGTGTTGAGATCCTGGATGGAGAAATTGCATTTTTTTTCCTCGAATTGGTGTTTATTTTCCTGTTTCAATTGTGGTATTGGCTGCTAGTTTAGAGTTTCTTGTTGGTTGCTAAGTTCAAGTTTATGTGTGTGCTGAAAGATGCAAAGGAAAGGGGATTTGAACCCCTCTTGGGCACCAAGCCCAAGCCTCCATGGCTCCTTTAGATTTTTTAATTATGAAGTCATTTGTTGAAAATTGCAGGCCTAGGCATGTCACTGGGAAGCCCTAGTCTTTGAACCCAAATCCTCCCCCTTCTCCTTTTCCCAGAAAGCTCAAACAATTTCCCAGAAATCCAAATGGAAGGCAGGGGGTTTGAACCCAAAACCTCCCATCCATTCTGTTGGTAAAAAACCCACTTTGCCCATAGTTTTACAATTTTAATATTTGGGGAGTGTTTGGCCACCCATCCACCACCTGGGCACCACCATCACCCCCTCTGTGTGTGATGCTCCTCCATTCCTCCACGCTGCTATTAAGCCCTAATATTGGCTCATTACCCCTTAATTGGGGCATATTAGATTAGTAATGATATTTTATTTATGTCGGCTCTAGGCCATTAGTTGTAATTTAGATTAGTAATGTTATTTTAATTATGTCGGATTTAGGCCATTATTTGTAATTATACCTCCTAGTCTCCTATATATACCAAGGAGACATTTTCATTTTGAATCATCTTTTACATGAACATTTAAGTGGGGTAAAAGGAGGTTGCCCCCTCAAAGAGGCTTATTATCTGAAATTATCTCTTTTTCAAGGCGTTGAGTACTTTTCATGAGGTTTTTCTATGCTATATTGAAGTTTGGTTCTTAACATATGGTATCAGAGCCCAAGGTCTTGGGGTTTCGCTGCTACATCTGAGAGATCGTGGAATTTTCGCTATAACTTTTTTTCTACAATATTTCAGAAGGAACTGCTTTGAAGGTATTTAGAAGACGGATCAAGGTACGTTGGGTTCAAAATTTAACTCCTGAGGCCTTATACTTTCGGAGATATAGCCTGTACAAGATAGGGTTCTGGAATCATCCTGAAATGAGTCTTTGCAGCATTTTCGCTATAAAACAGTTTATGTAACGTTTCAGACCCTAAACTCCAGGGGCCATTTACAGAAATTAGTTTTTTATCTGTGGTAAAAATTTCATCTTCGGGGTCATCATAAATTTGTATATACACCTTGTGTAAGATAGGGTATCTGACTAGTCCTATTGGCTAGCCTCAAGAAGGTGTTCCCGGTAAAACAATCATAACTTCTTTCTAGAGTATCCAAATTGGGTGGGACTGGTTGCATTGGATCATGGATAGTCTGTGTTATTTTGAGTGAGAGTTTCATAATTTTATATCAAGTATTGTGTGCGGGGCACACTATACAAGTGAGATCTCCTGGAAAGTCCAAAAATCAGCAAGTTGTGGGGAAGTTATCGTAAATTCCACTTGGCACATCCAATTTTGATCAGACCTGTGGCATTGAAGAGAAGACATATTAGAGAAATACATAAGATAAATTTTCATACCCAGAAGGTCCAAAAATTGGGAGATACAACAGAAGAAATATTGTCTAGCAGAACCACCTCAAAATCATGGTCAAAAGTGATACTTGGCCAACATGCCACCCAAAAAGGGAACTTCTACACCAAATAAGCCTCCATAAAATCCTACTTGGACTCTTGATGAAGATGAAGAAATGCATAGGGACATAAATGATTTACAAAAGAAGACAGTAACTAAAGATGAACTAAGATGGATTCAATGGAAGCTAAGTTGATGGATTCAATGGAAGCTAAGTTGGATACTAAGATGGATGGATTAAAAGGTGAGATCATAGAAGTAATGAGAAATTTTGTAATAGAGAAGATACCCAAAAGTGAAAATGCATC
>ML784817.1:578254-597081 GCA_009831015.1 Picea engelmannii
CCTCGAAGAGGCTTATTATCTGAAATTATCTCTTTTTCAAGGCGTTGAGTACTTTTCCTAAGGTTTTTCTATGCTATATTAAAGTTTGGTTCTTAACAACTGCTCCCCCGCGCACACTCCTCCTCTATCTCTACAGCTCGGAGTCCATTTCTTCCCCAAAGCTCCACACTGCTCCTCCCTTCCCATATCTCCTCCATCATCCCTCCCATCACGTGCTTCTCCTCCACCACCATGAACTCCCTCCCTTCACATGCAACTCTCTCCTCTTCCCTGTCCCTCACTTCCCCTACCCCCTTCTCCCTCCTCCCTTTGCGCATGCGCAAAACCTTTCTGCCCAGCCACCAGCCACCTCCTCTATGCATGTGGGCCCCTTTGGATCTTGTCTTGGTCATATGGATGACCAGGGGAAGATGGGTGGGGGGGTTGCATTTTAATTTTTAAATATAAATTTTAATTTTTTATAGTTTTAATTTTATAAATAAAATTTGTTATTTAATTTTAAATTTATTATTTGTTTTATTATATATATATATATATATATATATAGATATATTTAATAAAATTATTACTATGACTTATAATAAACTTATAAAATTGTTAATAAATTTTATTTATATATTTCACAATATATATTAAAATTTTAATTCCCGCCCCCTAAGGGTCACTGGACCTTTTAATTCTATAACTTTCGCCATACACAGGCGGATTTTCACCCGTGAATAATCGAAACGACCAGGTAAAAGTCGAGAATACATCCATGCCATTCACCTTGGCAAATTCAACCCAGATTTTCAGTGACATGTCCCAGAGCGACAGGGACTCAATTTTGGCCCTACAAGCATGCACAGGAAAGAGGACTAATTGGGGGCCCCAGATGTCAAATTGGGCCTGGTTAGGAAAAACCATTTCAGCTACAACTATATAGGTCCATAGAAGCCTATCAATTCTAGTGTCCATCCCAAAATTTTACCCCAACATCAATTTTTTTCCTGATCAATCTCCTGGTCAGCTCCTTCTCCGTACCTTCCTGGGGCCATATCTCACTCATCCGGAGTTGGATTTGTGCCAAACGAAAGGTAGAGGAAAGGTAGCGGATAGAGATACAGTATGGGCATAGTAAATAACATCTTTATGGTTATTTAGTATGGATTAAGAGCCTCTAAAAATTCAGGTCCAAGGGGTCCTCTCATCGAAACAAGCCCAAATCAGAGCCATGTTTAGCCAGCACACAGGGAAACTTATAGGAAGCAAAGGGGGGGCATAATTAGGTTTGAAAAGTGCCCGAACAATGGGAATTTCCTTAATTACAATGACTAAATCCCAAAGGCCCCTTTCCCTCCAAAGAAACTCAACAATTCCTCACACATTGGGGCTTCATTCTGGTGAATCCGACAACCATGGATGGCCAGATATTGTCCTAGAACACCTCACCTATAGCCGCAAGACATGGCAACAGTCAAAGAGCCTTTGGGATGACACAAATCCCAAGGCAAATGGTGACATGGCATATCAAGCTTTGTCACTTTATGAAAAATGACTTTTTGTAACATGAACTCTCACATGATTTACTTTTGCCATGTATTACTATGTAATTGAAGGGTCAAGTCAAATCTAATTTGATCCCCTTTTTGGATAAGGTTCCATTTTTTGGATAAGGTTACTTTTTGTAAAAAGACAAAAGTACTTTAGGGTTGGTCCACTTGTCACTTTTCCAAAAGTGACAAGTGTCTTGTGACCTAACCCAAAGCCTTCACCTCTCCTTTATAAATAAGAGGGATGGCATTGTAAGAAGGGAGGATGAATATAGTAACAAATCTCTGGTGAAATTTATAAGACTCTTTTTGTGTGTGATACTTGTTGAATTTTAGTTGTTGGATGTGTCACTTGTTGGTTAAGGGTTGAGGGGTAGAGGTAAATGCTTATTATGTTAGCTATCTCCAGGAGGGATTGGTTAGCTAGGTGTTTGTTGTTGCTTCCTTGGGTTTAACTTGCTTACTTTCATCTTCTAACAACTTGGTTTAATTTCTTTAATGTGTTTTAGTGCAGATTTTCTGAAGTATTCAATTATTTTTAGCCTTAGCTAGTCGCTGGGAGTCCTAGAGCACCTTAAGACAACCCTTAAATAGACCTCTTAGCTGGTTGTCCATACTTGTTTTCTTTATCTTTTCATTAATGTATATTTCTGTTATGTTTTCTTACCATTAACCTTGTTGTCCCAAATAGGAAAATCAATCATTTTGGTCAATTTCCCCCCACGGGACAACCATCTTAGTTGGTTGTTATATACTTCTTATGTGTAAATTTATGTTATGTTTATTTCAGTTTTTCCATGGATAAATACTAAAATTTCGTTCTTTACCTGCAAGGATACAACTGGTCACCCACCCTGCTTCTCTTAAGAGGTTGGGGACCACCTAGAGAGTCGTTTGAGGCAAAGGGGCTAGCAGGCAAACAAAGAAAAACACACATCTCGATCGGTAAATCCTACCAAATGACTCTCATATACACTTTAATTACCACTTGCACTCACTCCAAAAATGCCTGATACACATACCAATCTTTATATGTTTGATTTGTGTATGTAGTTTGAATGGTTCACTTGTGAATTCATGTTAAAAATATGGTTAATATTTGTGTAGACAACCATCACAACTTTTATATTTCAAACACTAAATTTCCAATCCCCATACAAGGAGTTAGTTGGGGATTTCATGCATATGGTGGCTTTGTCATTCGCAAAGAGCCTCAACCCATTCCTTTGGGTTGAATGGTGTAATTGTCATGTTGTAATTATGATGCAGGAGCATATCTCCATGTCAGCCAACCAACCACGTCAACGAATTCAAATCACGTGTTGAAGAGAGGCGTAGTCCTCATTTAAAATTTGAATGAATGTAAATAAGTGTTTTAGGTTGTTGATCCGTGAAGTCGTGAACTGAAGGCTGTCGGTAGGTAGGCCTTTAATTATTTGAAGACTAAGATCTAGATCTGATTTGCAGACAAGACAGCCCATTCAATGCAATTGAATAGGGTAGGTAAATTGGAGGGAAGAGCTCGAAGAGCCCCTCTTGTAAAAAGATCAATTTCGATCTCATTTGGTAGTAGTGAGAGTATGCACAAGAGAGTTGTAAGAGAAGAGAAGGAGTTGAGAATTTGATATAGTTCATGCTCAGGAACACCTTGTACAAACAGGCATTTGCCATTTAATACAAATAACAATTTTTCCTGCATATTTCCTGTGTTGAATGAATGTCTATGTGTGTTGAAATTATGCTATGAATGTATGTTGTCGTTTTACATTTGCAGGAGTGTGTTTGGTTTCAGGCTTGAGAGGTCTTTGAGGCTTCACACCATGAGGGTGTGATAGAACACTACGGGTTCTGATAGTCGCGCACAGAGGGTGCATTTTTGAATTATGTGGGTTCAGATAGAGGCGTGCCAGGTGGGAACAAAAGCTGGAATCAACAACTCGGGAGGAAGACCTCAAGGTTGTTGAATACCTTGGAGGCAAGGCTGTGTATGAGAAAACACGGTTGCAGACAGAATCTCTAAGGAGTTATGTGAAGCTCTGCCAGGAGGGCATCGATCCAGTGCAAGGAGTACACAGGAGAAGAACTTTGCTGTGAGTTCAGATTGAATTCAAAATCACTAAGGATTCTGAGAGCTCTGCCAAATGGGCATTGAGCATATGCATAGTGGTGCATTGAGAATAACTCTGTAGTGAGTTCAGACAGGAGAATGAGGATCACTAAGGATTCTGAGAGCTCTGGCAAGAGGGCATTAAGCAGGTGCATAGGGTGCACAGAAAGGGATAGAACTATTGGATGTTCTGTAAGAATATACTCTGTCAGGTGGGGATTGAGTAGGTGTGTAGACATGCACAAGAGGAGAAAAGAACTCCTTGAGTTCTAGAATTAGTAGAATATTCCAAGAAGAAGGATCTTTGTAGGGTTGCTGAACACCGTGAAACTCTTAGCAAAAGGTTTCTTGAGTAGAGGGATAGCCAGGAGGGCATTTGAATTCTCCATCTGAGGGAGAAAGGAAAAAGGGACTTAGTTCCTTAGAAATCTGAGTTCATAAGTAAGCTCAGAAGGGATAGCACCTCGTGTGTGCAGAGACTCTACAAGGAGTGCAGGAGTCGTGGAAACCTCTCAATTTTCCAGAGAAGGTCAAGCTCAGGACGGTGAGTGATTTTACACACAAAGTCATAGCTGCAAGGAAGGTAGAGGCTACATAACTCCTTGAAAAGTTTAGAGTTTTTAAATCTCAGGAGGAGTGGCATTTTTGTAAGCACAAGTGAGACTCAAGACGAGGAGCTCAGAAGGAAAGAATTCAAAGTGAAGGCCTTAGACATTTGGAATTCTTCCAAGTGTTACAAGAAAGCGTAGAAGCTTAGGAGAGTGCACAACAACCATCAGATCAGGCTGACGAGAAGAGATCTTGATCGTTGGTATTCCACGTCCAGGAAACAGCAGAGAAGTGCACAAGTGAAGGATCTAAACTGTCAGATCTTGAGCGAAGAACTAGATAGTCGTTGGATCTATCAAGAGTTTCTCGGGGTTTAAATCCTCATGGGTGGAAGCGAAAGTCCCGAAAGGGCGAAAGAATATGAGACATACGTTGGAGAGGACACATGTCATGAGATCACCCATATTGGGGATTTAGAAATCAGAGATCAGAGAAGGAAGCCTCTCGACTTCATGAGTAGCAAAGTCGCAAGCGAATCGCAACCGTCCATCTGAGGAGGACAGGTGGCAGAGATCAAGGGATCCCGTGAACTCGGATGTTCGCAAGGTGAGAGCCCAAGGGTTGGGAACTCCAAGTCACGAGCGACGAAGTGGCAAGAAGATCGGGACTGTCCATCGGAGGAGGATAGGTGGAAAATATCTAAGGATCTCACGAATTTGGAGGTTCGCAAGGTGAGAGCCCAAGGGTTGGGTGCTCCAAGTGGCGAAATCACGAAGTGTCAAAGACAGGCACAAGAGACACATGGAAAAACGATGTTGTGGGCATGAAGGATAGACTGGCAAACATGAGTTGTTCATTGAAGAGAGTCAACACACCATTGACTTTTCATGTCTCGGGGGTTTGTAAGATAAGGGGACGGAAGCCCAACCTTTCGACTTGTGAATTGGTGAAAGGCGAGAAGCATTAGTGGGAAGCCTAGCTGGTGGTCATGCGGGGAGGGAGCTAGCAAGGAAGGTAGTTATATCCATTTTGTGATCTCGGGTATCATAGGATTGGACAGGAGTAGTTGAGAGCTTCGACTCGCGAACTCGCGAGAGGCAAGTTGTGACAAGCGCTTTTCGAGGTATAACTTGGTCATAGCGTTGTGGTCACATGAAGAGGTCGGAGCTCACGCCTAGTACTGTCCGCACAGGGGAGCTTGCCGAAAAGACCCGTGGATCGAGCTAGAAGAGATTCCAGTAGGGAATCGAAGGAGCTGCTTTGGTGCATGAAATAGAGAGAACAATCCTTAGGACCAGGAGGTCACGTAGAGACTCTATTGAGGCATAGGTGGTATCTGTGTTAGTGTGGTATCAGAGTAGGAATTCATCTATAGATTTCAAGTGAAGTGAAGAGGGGAAGAAGACAGTCAGGAGGACTATACAAGAAGCTGGAACACTCAGGATTTCAGAGTGACAGAAGTAGGTTTGCCAGGAGAGCAGACTGGGATAGCGATATGGCTACTCAAGGCCGAAGATACGTTGGAAAGAAAAGCCTTGAGTTGATGGTCAAAAGATAGTGTAAGCTGCTGAAAACCTCAACAGAATAGAGAAAAGGGTTCAGGTATGTGAGCCAGAGACTGGGAGAAATATCAGCGATGCTCAGGATGAAATGGGATCGAATGAAGATCTCAAGCACTGCCAAGAGGTAAGAGAGGAAATTCCAAATTACCAGGTGGGAAAAGAGTTAATATCACTGTGGGATCTCAAAGACTGTCATGAGGACATCCAGGGAATTTCACACTACCAGGAGGGCAATGAATCGAGATCGTTGTGGGATCTCATAGACTGCCAGGAGGGTAGCGAAAAATTTCCAAATTTCCAGGTGGGCAAGGGAACAGAGATGGGATCATTTGATCTCATAGACTGCCAAGAGGGCAGCAGGGAAATCCCAATTTTCCAAGTGGACAGGGATAAGTAGATGAGACTATCTGAGGGTCTCATGAACTCGGAGGTGAGTTTGAATCAGCTTAAGGAGCTGACAGAGAAGATGATCTCAGATTTAGAATTGGATCAGCAGGTGCAGCTGACATAAGAGGAAGATCAGGTGAATCTTCTGATGATTGGGGGAATTCAGATATTCCTCCCATTTGGCCAAGAGGAGACATAAATCTGTGTTGCAAAGGAAGAAACAATAGAAGCAGGACAACCAATTGAGATAGTCAGGGAAGAATTGGAGAAGACTTGGGAAGTTTCCCAAGAAGAAAAAGAGAATGAGCATTCTGAGGAGTGTCTCAACGCTTTCAGCTAGGAAGCTAAGGAAGCTGCAGCATTGAAGTTGGCAGTGGAAGAAGCCAAAGAGTAGGTAGAAAGATTACTCACTCCATTGGAGATGGAGATGGAGATACATGAGGATTGTATGAACAATCCAGAGCCTGCAGGTGACTTCCATGAGCAAATATTGGAAGAGGAGCATTCTGAGGAATCGCTCAGAATTTTTAGCCAGGGAGCAGAAAATGTAATGAAGGCTGCAGAGATGAACTATGTAGCAGGGTGGAAAGTTAATGCCATAAAAGAATATGATGAAGATGAAGAATATGGCAAGGGAGATCACTGTGATCTGCCCAATCACAGAAAATTTTTGCAGCTAAGGAGACTGCATGAACAGAGCCAACCACTGGAGCAGCTAGACGAAGTGATCGAGACGATCAGGAAAATGATGATCATATCAACAGAGACTGTCAGCAAGGAGAAGCTGAGAAGGGAATCAAAAGAAGAAGCAACAACAACAACAACAGAAGCAACAACAGCGGGGAAATGGAGCAGATGAACAACTCCAGAAATTTGTTTGGGATCTAGGAGGATTTCCACAGTTGAGAGTGGAAGCTCATGAGCAGGAGCTCATGAATTTTGCGGCTGAGGAGTATGATGCAGGAGCATCTCTCCACATCATCCATCCAACCAGCTAGCCACGCTAGTGAATTCAAATCGCGTGTTGAAGAAAGGCGCAGTCCTCATTTAAAATTTGAATGAATGTAATTAAGTGTTTTAGGATGTTGAGATATGAAGCGATGCCTTTCCATAGGTTGTAGGTAGGTAGGCATTTAATGATTTGAGGGCTGAGATCTAGATCCGATTTGCGGACTAGACAACCCATTCAATGCCATTGAATAGGGTAGGTAGATTGGAGGGAAGAGCTCGAAGATCCCCTATTGTAAAAAGATCAATTTCGATCTCATTTGTTAGTGGTGAGAGTATGCACAAGAGAGTTGTAAGAGAAGAGAAGGAGCTGCGACTTTGATATAGTTCATGCTCAAGAATACCTTGTACAAATAGGTATTTTCCATTTAATGCAAATAACAATTTTTTCTGCATATTTCCTGTGTTGAATGAATGTCTATGTGTGTTCAAATTATGCTGTGAATGTATGTTATCGTTTTACATTTGCAGGAGTGTGTTTAGTTTCAAGATTGAGAGGTCTTTGAGGCTTCACACCATGAGGGTGTGACATAACATTGTGGTTTCTAATAGCCATGCACAGAGGGTGCATTTCTAAATTCTGTGGGTTTAGATAGAGGCATGTCAGGTGGGCACAAAAGATGGAATCAACAACTTGGGAGGAAGACCTCAAGGTTGTTGAATACTTTGGAGGCAAGGTTGTGTATGAGAAAACACAGTTGTAGACAGAATCTCTGAGGAGTTATGTGAAGCTCTGCCAGGAGGGCATCGAGCTAGTTCAAGGAGTACACAGGAGAAGAACTGTGCTGTGAGTTCAGATTGAAGTCAGAATCACTAAGGATTCTGAGAGCTCTGCCAAATGGGCATTGAGGGTATGCATAGTGGTGCATTGAGAAGAACTCTTCTATCAGTTCAGATAGGAGAACAAGGATCACTAAGGATTCTGAGAGCTCTGCCAGGAGGGCATTGAGCAGGTTCATAGAGTGCACAGAAAGGGACTGAACTATTGGATGTTCTGTAAGAAGATACTCTACCAGGTGGGCATTGAGTAGGTGTGCAGATAGGCACAAGAGGAGAAAAGAACTCCTTGAGTTCTGGAATTAGTAGAAGAGTCCAAGAAGAAGGATCTTCATAGGGTTGTTGAACACCCTGAATCTCTCAGCAAAAGGTTGCTTGAGCAGAGGGATAGCCAAGAGGGCATCTGATGTCTCCATCTGAGGTAGAAAGGAAAAAGGGAATTAGTTCCTTAGAAATCTAAGTTTGTAAGTAAGATCATAAGGGATAGCACCTCGTACATGCAGAGAATCTGTAAGGAGTGCAGGAGTCATGGAAACCTTCTAAGGTTCTAGAAAAGGTCAAGCTCAGGAGGGCGAGTTCTTTTACACACAAAGTCGTAGCTACAAGGAAGGCAGAGACTACATAACTCCTTGAAGATTTCATAGCTTTTAAAGCTCAGGAGGAGTGGTGTTTTTGTACGCACAAGCGAGACTCAAGGTGAGGAGCTCGTAGGGAATGAATTCAAAGTGAAGCCCTTAGACATTTAGAATTCTTCCAAGTGTTACAAGAAAGCGCAGAATCTCAGAAGGGCGCACAAAAGCTGTCAGATCAGGCTGAGGAGAAGAGATATCGAACGTTGGTTTTCCACGTCCAAGAAGCAGCAGAGAAGCACACACGCAAGAGGATCTGAACCGTTAGATCTTGAGCGAAGAACTAGATAGTTGTTGGATATATCGAGAGTTGCCCGAGGTTTAAATCCTCGCGGGTGGAAGTGAAAGTCCCGAAAGGGAGAAAGAATGTAAGTTTTATGTTGGAGAGGATGCGTGTCACGAGATAACCCATATCGGGGATTTAGACATCGGAGGTTAGAGAAGGAAGCCTCTCGACTTCGCAATTAGCGAAGTCACAAGAGAATCGCATCCATCCATCTGAGGAGGACAGGTGGCAGAGATCAAGGGATCTCACGAACTTGGAGGTTCGCAAGGTGAGAGCCCAAGGGTTGGGCACTCCAAGTCGCGAGCGACGAAGTGGAGAGAAGATCAGGACCGTCCATTGGAGGAGGACAGGTGGCAGAGATCTAAGGATATCATGAACTCAGAGGTTTGCAAGGTGAGAGCCCAAGGGTTGGGTGCTCCAAGTGATGAAATTGCGAAGTGTCGAAGACAGGCATGAGAGACACATGGTAGAACCATGCTGTGGGCCTGAAGGATAGACTGGTGAACACACATTGTTCATTGAAGAGAGTCAACACCCTGTTGACTTTTCGTGTCTCAGGGGTTCTTAAAATAAGAGGACAAAAGCCCAACCTTTTCACTTGAAAAATGGTGAAAGGCGAGAAGCATTAGTGGGAAGCCTAGCTGGTGGTCACGCACAGAGGGCGCTGACAAGGAAGGGAGTTATATCCATCTCACGATCTTGGGTATCGCAGGATTGGATAGGAGGAGTCAAGATCTTCGACTCGCAAACTCGCGAGAGGTGAGTTATGACAAGCACCTTTCGAGGTAGGCCTTGGTCATAGCGTTGTGGTCCCACAAAGAGGGCAGAGCTCATGTCTAGTGCTATCTGCATAGGGGAGCTTGCTGAAAGGAACTTTCGATCGAGCTAGAAGAGATTCCAGTAGGGAATTGAAAGAGCCGCTTCGGCTCATGAAATAGAGTGAACGATCCATAAAAATGGGAGGTCACGCAGAGACTCTGTTGAGCCAGAGGTGGTGTCTGCGTCAGTGTGGTATCAGAGCGGGACTTCATCTGTATATTTCAAGTGAAGCGAAGAGGGGAAGAAGATAGTTAGGAGGGCTGTATGAGAAGCTGGAACACTCAGGATTTCGGAGTGATAGCAACAAGTTTTCCAGGAGAGTAGACAGGGAAAACAATATGGCTACTCAAGGTCGAAGATACGCTGGAAAGAAAATCCCAGAGTTGATCATCAAAAGATAGTGTAAGCTACTAAAATGGTGGTTGAGTCCTGCTGAAAACCTCAACAGACCAGAGAAAAGGGTTCAGGTATGTGAGCTAGAGACTCAGAGAAATCCTAGCGATGTTGAGGATGAAATGGGATCAGATGAATATCTAAAGCACTGCCAAGAGGTAAGATAAGAAATTCCAAATTGCCAAGTGGGCAAAGAGTTGAGATCACTGCGGGATCTCACAGACTATCATGAGGACAATTGGGGAATTTCACATTGCCAGGAGGGAAATGAATTGAGATCATCGTGGGATCTCATAGACTTCCAGGAGGGTAGCAGAAAATTTCCAAATTGCTAGGTGGGAAAGGGAACAAAGATGGGATCATTTGATCTCATAGACTGCCAAGAGGGAAACAGGGAAATCCTAATTTTCCAGGTGGGTAGGGATAAGCAAATGAAACTGTCTGAGGGTCTCATGAACTTAGAGGTGAGTTTGAATCAGCCTGAGGAGTTGACAGAGTAGATGAGCTCAGAGTTAGATTTGGATCAGTAGGTGCAGCTGACAAAAGAGGAAGATCAGGCGAATCTTCTGATGATTGGGGGAATTCAGATATTCCTACCATTTGGCCAAGAGGGGATATAAATATTTGTTGCAGAGGCAGCAAAAAAAAGAAGTAGGACAACCAACTGAGACTGTCAGGGAAGAATTGGAGCATACTTAAGAAGCTTCCCAAGAAGAAAAAGAGAGTGAGCATTCTAAGGAGTGTCTCAACGCTTTCAGCCAGGAAGCTAAGGAAGCTACAACACGAAAGATGGAAGCAGAAGAAGCCGAAGAGCAGGCAAAAAGATTAGTCACTCCATGGGAGATGGAGCTGGAGATACTGGAGGATTGGCTAAACAATCTAGAGCTAGCAGGTGACTTCCATGAGAAGATATTGGTAGAGGAGCATTCTGAGGAATCGCTCATAATTTTCAGCCAGGGAGATGAAAAGGTAATATGGACTGCAGAGATGAACTCTGTAGCAGGGTGTCAAGTTAAGGCCATAAAATAAGATGATGAAGATGAAGAAGATGGCAAGGGAGATCACAGTGATCTGCCCAACTGTAGAAAATGTTTGTAGCTGAGGAGACTGCATGAACAAAGCCAACCACTGGAGCAGTTGGACGAAGTGATCGAGATGCTCAAGAAGCTAATGATCAGATTAGTAGAGACTGTGAGCAAGGAGAAGCTGAGCAGGGAAGCAGAAGAAGAAGAAATAGCAGTAGTAGCAGCATAGCAGTAGAAGAAACAGTAGCGGGGAAATGGAGCAGATGAACAACTCCGAAAATTTGTTTGGGATCCAGGAGGATTTCCACAACTGAGAGTGGAAACGCATGAGCAGGAGCTCATGAATTTTTCAACTGAGGAGTATGATGCAAGAGAATCTTTCCACGTCATCCACCCAGCCACCCAGCCACATCAGTGAATTCAAATCATGTGTTGAAGAGAGGCACAATCCTCATTTAAAATTTGAATGAATGTAATTAAGTGTTTTAGGTTGTTGAGCCATGAAGCCATGCCTTTATGTAGGCTGTAGGTAGGTAGGAATTTAATGCTTTGAAGGCTGAGATCTAGATTCAATTTGCGGACCAGACAACCCATTCAATTCCATTGAATATGGTAGGTAGATTGGAGGGAAGAGCTCAAAGAGCCCCTCTTGTAAAAAGATCAATTTCGATCTCATTTGGTAGTGGTGAGAGTATGCATAAGAGAGTTGTAAGAGAAGAGAAGGAGCTGAGACTTTGATATAGTTCATGCTCAGGAACACCTTGTACAAACAGGCATTTTCCATTTAATACAAACAACAGTTTTTCCTGCATATTTCCTGTGTTGAATGAATGTCTATGTGTGTTCAAATTATGATGTGAATGTATGCTGTCATTTTACATTTGCAGGAGTGTGTTTGGTTTCAGGATTGAGAGGTCTTTGAGGCTTCACACCATGAGGGTGTGATAGAACGCTGTGGGTTCTGATAGTCATGCATAGAGGGTGCATTTCTGAATTCTGTGGGTTCAAACAGAGACATGCCAGGTGGGCACATAAGCTTGTATCAACAACTCGGGAGGAGGACATCAAGGTTGCTGAATACCTTGGAGGCAAGGTTGTGTATGAGAAAACATAGTTGCAGATAGAATCTCTGAGGAGTTATGTGAATCTCTGCCAAGAGGGCATCGAGCCAGTGCAAGGAGTACACAGGAGAAGAACTTTGCTGTGAGTTTAGATTGAAGTCAGAATCACTAAGGATTCTGAGAGCTCTGTCAATTGGGCATTGAGCATATGCATAGTGGTGCATTGAGAAGAACTCTGTTGTGAGTTCATACAAGAGAGCAAGGATGACTAAGTATTTTGAGAGATCTTCCAAGGGGGAATTGAGCAGGTGCATAGGGTGCACAGAAAGGGACATAACTGCTAGATGTTTTCTAAGAAGATACTCTTCTAGGTGGGCATTGAGTAGGTGTTTAGATAGGCACAAGAGGAAAAAAGAACTCCTTGAGTTCTAGAATTAGTAGAAGAGTCCAAGAAGAAGGATCTTCGAGGGTTGTTAAACACCCTGAAACTCTTAGCAAAAGGTTGCTTGAGCATAGGGATAGCCAGGAGGGCATTTGAATTCTCCATCTGAGGGAGAAAGGAAAAAGGGACTTAGTTCCTTAGAAATCTGAGTTTGTAAGTAAGCTTAGAAGGAATAGCACCTTGTGCATGCAGAGACTCTACAAGGATTACAGGAGTCATGAAAACCTCTTGAGGTTCCAGAGAAGGTCAAGCTCAGGAGGGCAAGTGCTTTTATGCACAAAGCTATCGGTGCAAGGAAGGCAGAGGCTACAAAACTCCTTGAAGAGTTCAGAGTTTTTAAAGCTCAGGAGGAGTGACATTTTTGTACGTGCAAGCGAGACTCAAGGTGAGGATATTTTAGGGAAAGAATTCAAAGTGAAGGCCTTAGACATTTGGAATTCTTCCAAGTGTTACAAGAAAACGTAGAAGATCAGCAGGGCACATAACAACTTTCAGATTAGGTTGAGGAGAAGAGATCTGGATCGTTGGTTTTCCACGTCCAGGAAGCAACAAAGAAGTGCACAGGTAAGAGGATCTGAACCGTCATATCTTGAGTGAAGAACTATACAACTATTGGATCTTTCGAGAGTTGCCCGAGGTTTAAATCCTCGCGGGCGGAAGTGAAAGTCCCGAAAGGGTGAAAGAATCTGAGCCATCCATTGAAGAGGACACGTGTCACGAGATCACCCATATCGGGGATTCAGACATTGGAGGTCAGAGAAGGAAGCCTCTCGACTTCGCGAGTAGCGAACTCGCAAGAGAATCACAACCGTCCATCTGAGGAGGACATGTGGCAGAGATCAATAGATCTTGCAAACTCAGAGGTTCGCAACGTGAGAGCCCAAGGATTGGGCGCTCCAAGTCGCAAGCAGTGAAGTGGAGAGAAGATCGAGACCATCCATCGGAGGAGGACAAGTGTCAGATATCTAAGGATCTCACGAACTCATAGGTTTGTAAGGTGAGAGCCCAAGGTTTGGCTGCTCCAAGTGGTGAAATCGCGAATTGCCGAAGACAAGCACGAGAGACACGTGGCAGAACCATGCTGTGGGCCTGAAGGATAGACTGGCAGACATGCGTTGTTCAGTGAAGAGAGTCAACACCCCATTGAATTTTCATGTCTTGGGGGTTCGTAAGATAAGGCGATGGAAGCCCAACCTTTCAACTTGCGAAGTGGCGAAAGGTGAGAAGCATTAGTGGGAAGCCTAGCCGGTGGTCATGCCTGGAGGGCACTGACAAGGAAGGGGCTTATATCCATATTTTGATCTTGGGTATCAAGAGATTGGATAGGAGGAGTCGAAAGCTTCGAATCGTGAACTTGCGACAGGTGAGTTGTCACAAGCACCTTTCGAGGTAGGCCTTGGTCATAGCGCTGTGGTCACACGAAGAGGGCGGAGCTCATGCCTAGTGTTGTCCACATAGGGTAGCTTCCCGAAAGGACCTATGGATTGAGCTAGAAGAGATTCCAGCAGGGAATCGAAGGAGCCACTTCGGCTCATGAAATAGAGCGAACGATCCTTAAGATCGGGAGGTCGCGTAGAGACTCTTCCGAGGCAGAGGTGGCGTCTACGTCAAATTATCTAATCTTTCTATATTTTCATTGTATCACTTTTCGCTCACTAATCTACAGGTGGCTGCCCCTAAAAGGGCCCATGCAAAATCAACAAGCTAAATACATGCAAAATGCCACACAAAAAAACTTGAAAACAATTCAAGGGTCCGCCCCATACACAGAAAACAAAAAACTTATATTATTTAGATATTTACATATACATATTATCTAGCCATGACATATATGTCACCTATATATTTACTTGTTTTATGTAGATAGTTTTAAATAGATTTCAAATTCAGTAACCATGAGGCACACTTGTGAAAGCAAGATATGACCTCACCACGTGGATGGATTGGTATTTCATTTTATGCAATTTCAATTTCATAGGATATTAAGAGTCAAATCCAGGGAGTCTTCATTAGGAGCCCCTCGGAAGTTGTCTAGTTAGTACAAGTCGAGTGGTCTTTCTTTAGTACCACACAATCAAGGAGTTGATTAGCTTAGCTCGGTTGGAATACTACTCTTCTTGGGTAAGATTAGCAAAAACCCTCTTTAGGGGGGTCCTGAGCCTCTTCCTTTTCACAGGTATCCTTCTTCCATCCAAGTGGCTTTAAGAGCCTAAAAGAGCTAGTGATGAGAAGTGGCTAATCCTTGCTTCTCTGGACTACATGGGGCACTCTTCAACCTAAACACCATGATCTGCTAGGACTACTCTTCTTATACTGGTTGGCACAGTTCCAGGATGTGTTTCCCTGATCAAGATAACCTTCAAAACAGTGTGGTGGCCAAGGCATGTGTTAAAAAACAAAAATTGACCAATAAAATACTTTTAAAGTCAACCTTTCGTTAGTCCACCTTTTCACTCACGAACCTAAATTGAAGTTGTGAATAATTTCCCTTATATCATAGCTGTAACATCTTGTTACAAATCTGTTCATCCACTTTTACAACCCACTTTTGGTTTAACAACCTTCTCGGATCACTTCCCGGGTCACCTTGGGGGGTATCAAGCCATTCTGGGTTCGTTTCCCTGGCTTGAAAGCTCCGAACAGCTTGTTGTTCACAATTTATAACCATTTAAAAGTACTTGTATTTAGCCTTTAAGCCCCCTTTTCACCCTTGTTTCACACCCTTTTACTCAAGGCATTCATTGGTTAAATACCCAGGATATCGGTTTATCCCGACAACCCATTCTGGGATAGTTTCCAACGCTTGAAGGAAGTGAACAACTCGTTGTCCTTTTTATTGAGTTTTCTGTCCTAAAAATTAGTGAGCTCATTTTCATCCCATTGTCCATAATTTTCACCCCCCAGACCATTTTGGCCATCCAGGAAACTAAGGAAGGGTAACACCCAGGGTGGGTGGTCCCGAGAATGACTTCTTACAAGTCATTCACCTTTCTTTTTCCCATTCTTTACCGCCTCAAGTGAAGGACCATCTAAGGTGCCAGTAGTCTCTGCCTCGTGTCGAGCTATCAAAGAGGCTGTAACCAGCTTCACAGCCGGATAGGTCGGATCTGTCCCTACAGATAGATTTTGCTTATAACAATGAGGAGTATAGTTGATGATGTTGGTACATATTGATGAGTCATAGTTGATGAGTAGTTGACACATGATTGGCACATACTTGGTACATGGTTCGATGCACTTTTTTATGGTACAGGTTGATTACATGTTATTTGGTATAGGTTGGTGCATGGTTGATGCACTTGTTTATGGTACAGGTTGATTACAGGTTGAGGTATAGGTTGGTGCATGGTTGATGCACTTGTTTATGGTACAATTTGATTACAGGTTGAGGTACAGGTTGATGCATGGTTCAAATTTATTGGTATAGATTTACAACAGTATATCTCAGAGTGATAGTGTGACAGTGGTTCCATCATTCTACTTCTACTTCAGGGTGGAAGGATGGGGCAAGGACAGGTGGTTGTAGCCACCTTCCAGTTGTAGCCGGAGAACATAGGGGGTTGTAGCCTCCTTCTAGTTGTAGCTAGAGAATTGGAGAGTTGGAGCTTCCCTCAGGTTGTAGCCTGAGAAGCTAAGGGGTTGGAGCCTCCTTATAGTTGTAGCTAGAAAACAAAGGAGGTTGGTGCTTCCAATGAATGTAATTCTTCAAGACATATAAGAAAAATCATTCCGTGGTTTTCTCCCAATTTGGGTTTCCACGTAAAACAATGGTGTACTATGTATGTGTATGTTTGTTCATTTGTTCATTCCTTATTTACTCTACAGTTATTGGATGATAATGTTTCATTGATATCCCAGTTGGATTATATGGTTAAAAAGGATTAAATTGATCTATTAATGATTCACCCCCCCCCCCCTCTCAGTAATCCAACAATTGGTATCAGAGAAAGGTTCCTTTAGGAAACAATTTGACCACTAGAAGGAGATCATGAATTATTTTGAGAATGGAGTACCAATGTTTACTGGTCGGAATGGTTTTAAGTATGATTTGTGGAGCATAAGGACGGAAGTATTTTTATAGGCACATGGACATTATATTTGGCTATCAGTTGTTACAGGATATGATAGTTCAAAAAGGGCAAAGACTGCATCCAAGAAGGAATTGAAGAAGAATAACAAAATAGCAATGGATTTCATCTGGGAAGGATTACCTAAACCAGTAAGAGAAAAGATTGGTAAATGTTCAGCAGCCAAAGAACTTTGGGATAAGTTACATGACATATATTCTTCACCCATCACAAATTCAAAAAATGACAAATAAGATGCAGATACAAAACAAGAAGAAAGATGTTCATCATGTCAGACAGATTCAAAAGAGGAAGAGTATGATGAAGTAAAAGTTGATTACAAAGAAAAATTGATCAGTGCAATTAAATATCTAAGGAAAGAAAGAGAAGAAAACAAGTCATCCATGAAAGAATTGATGAAGCGAAAGCAGAGTGTTCAAGGTTCCGAAAAGGATCAGCAGATCATCAAGAATTTAAGAGCTCAACTAGAAGAGGCCAGAAGAATTGAAGAAACTCCAGAATATCAAAATAAATGTTTAGAAGCCAACATAGAAGCATAAAAAAAAGACGCATAAAAGAGAGAAAAGATATTGATGGATCATCTCAAGAAAGGAACCAATGACTTAAACCAACTTGAGGAAGAGTTTGGTCAAGAAGAGAGAAGACTGGAAGAAGAAATAATTGCATTGAAAATTCCAACTTGAAGAAGAAAAGAGAACATAAGAGGTCATGAAGTCTCAGATAATGAAGAAAGAAGAAGAGGTTGAGAATGTTGAAGAAGAATTTGTCACACTAAGAGTCAAAATCGTCAAGCTCAAAAAGAAAGTTGAAGAAACAGAAACATCCATATCAGTTGTAGAGAATGAAGAGAAGCACTCTACGTTGCTAGAAAAGAAGAATGAAGAAAATAGAAAGAGTTATGCATATGTACTCAAAGGAATGAATCGTGGTCAACCAGAATCTAACAAAACTATTGAAGATACATCTTCAAGAATACCATCCATGTTCAAGCGACAAAGAAGATTCAGTCATGATCTTGATCAGTCAAAGAAAAAATTTAGAAGGACTATGCCACAAAGAAAATCATTCACTCCAAGGTATGATAATTTATTTTATGGTCATTGTTTTTATTGTACTAACTTTGGACATAAGGTTACAGATTGCGGGGATTATAAAAGAATTTTTCAAGCAGACCATGCCTATGTAGTCGCACGTAACTTTGAGTATTACAAATGTCATAACTATGGACACATAGGTAGTGATTGTAGAAGCATGATAGGTAATTCCATGAAAGAGAATACTGATATCAGATATAACAAAGTATGGATAATAAAATAGGAAAAAAAGGTGAACAAATACCAGGTACCAAAGATCGCAATATTGACAATAGAACGAGATGAAGAAAATTCTACAGAGAAAAAGTAAGATGTCAGATACAAAAAGGTTTAGAAAATAACTGAAAGAAAGGAAGGACATGTAAATAAGGAACAAGTTCAAGAGATTGTACTTTCATACATTGTAGTGAAAGATGAATCCACGGATAGAAAGAAAGAGGTTAGAGCTGAGAGATATAATGAATCTACCAATGAAGATGATGATGAATACACATCAGAGAAGAAATTGTTCTTAGCCATCTGTCTTAGAGACTCCCAAGTAATATGAATATTATACAGGGGGAGTCTATGAGATAGATATGACAGACCAAAGAACCATCCTTCGACCATCTTGCAAAGTTTGAAAAGACATATTCAGAGAAATCAGTTAGTAGAAGTATAGTTTGATAGTATAATGATAAATGGGTTAGCATTATGGATAGTTTCACAAGTAGAGTCTTGGAAAGTTTGGACAGAGATGGATTTGTAAGAACACTTAGCAGGTTTGGATAGATATATGATAGTGGACGAGATCATGGATTCAGAGATTGGTTCAAAGAGTGGTTCAAAGACAAAGGAACATTATCGTAATGAATGATAATTACACAAGAAATGGATCGAACAATCATAATGGATTCCAAATTGATAGACATATTTTGGACATAGTCAGTGCATACAATAGTTCACATTCAAAACAGAGTAATGCTCAGAAACAACACTGATAAAACTCCCTACGAGCTATGGAAAGGAAGACCAACAAATGTGAAGCACTTCAGAGTTTTTGGAAGCAAATGCTACATCAAAAGAGAA
>ML784817.1:600119-616412 GCA_009831015.1 Picea engelmannii
TTTAAATAATAAATTTAATGGAGAAATTAGAAGTGGGTTAACCCTAAAATAAGGAAAGTGGGGCCAAGTGACCTAGAAGATGTTTTTAAGGAAGCTACTTGGAGAGTATAAATAAGAGGCAAGACTCTCTCATTTTAATCACATTTGAACATATTGAATATCTATATGTTTATGAGGTAAGTGAGGACATATAAGATGAAATTATGAGGAAAGGTAAAGAAAAGAAGGCTAAAATGCAAGGAAGGATAAATTCTTTTGATGGTGTTTTGTAAGGTATGTTATTTATAGGTCATCTCACCATTTTCGCTATAATTATTTTTCTATAATGATTCAGACTGTGAAATTATTATGCCATTGATAAAATATATCCAAGTATATGTGGTAAAAAATTCAGCCTGTGGTTCTTTGTATTTTTTGAGTTACACTTCATGGAAAATAGGGTTTGTGGCTAGTCCTGAAACTAGTCAAAAACAAGTGTTTCGGGTAAAATCATCATAACTTCTTCATAACAGATCCAAATTCCGTGGCACCAAATGTTTTAGTTAGGTTATAGTATATAGTATGTTTTTTAATAGTTTCATACCATTTAAATAAATATTCTGTCTGGGGCACGCTCTACAAGGTCATTCTATAAAATAAGCCAGAATTCAGCAAGGTATGCCATTTTTGCTATAACTCCTTTTTTCTATAACTTGGAGGAATTGCATAAAAAACACTGAAGAACATTGTATATCATTTTTAGATATTTATACATTATAGGTACAAAGTTATGATTACTTTAAGTTAGGGTTGTTGACAAATCCAAAACTAGGCATGTGAGACTAAAGAAAAGTTTGATGAAAATGCTAGTATCTTGTAGTTAAAGTCAAGGAAGGTATACAAGAATGTGATCATATAAACCAGGTCTATTATAGAGCTACAAATAATATTTGGATGATGAAATTTATGAGGGATTTTGGTTGGGGTACATGTTGAGTACATGGTTGAGACAAGTAGTTGATGAGTTTGGACATACATGAGGTGTATAGTTGATGATGTTGGTACATATTGATGAGTCATAGTTGATTAGTAGTTGACACATGATTGGTACATACTTGGTACATGGTTGGATGCACTTGTTTATGGTACAGTTTGATTACAAGTTATTTGGTATAGTTTGGTGCATGGTTGATGCACTTGTTTATGGTATAGATTGATTACAAGTTGAGGTACAGGTTGGTGCATGGTTGATGCACTTGTTTATGGTATAGGTTGATTACAGGTTGAGGTACAGGTTGATGCATGGTTGATGCATGGTTCATATTTATTGGTACATATTTATAGCGGTATATCTCATAGTGATAGTGTGACAGTGGTTCCATCATTCTACTTCTACTTCAGGGTGGCAAGACGGGGCAAGGACAGGTGGTTGTAGTCACCTTCCAGTTGTAGCCAGAGAACATAGGTGGTTGTAGCCTCCTTCTGGTTGTAGCTAGAGTATTGGGGAGTTGGATCTTCCCTTAGGTTGTAGCCTGAGAAACTAGGGGGTTGAAGCCTCCTTCCAGTTGCAGCTAGAAAACAAAGAAAGTTGGTGTTTCGAATGAATGTAATTCTTCAAGACATATAAGAAAAAACATTCCTTGGTTTTATCCCGATTTGGGTTTCCACGTAAAACACTAGTGTATTGTGTATGTGTATGTTTGTTCATTTGTTCATTTCTTATTTACTCTGCAGTTATTGGATGATAATGCTTCATTGATATACCACTTGGATTATATGGTTAAAAAGGATTAAATTGCTCTATTACTGATTCACCCCCCCTTTCAGTAATCCAACATGTTCTATAATGGCTAAGCTCTCATTAGATTGCTTCATTCATACTTTTCATTTCTCCATAGAAGTTAATATTGAATTTATTCCTCTTGAGCTATCACTAATCGTTAGATGCCATCGTTATGTCATAAGACACCGAAGACATAATCATCATATTTGAAGTTTCTTGTTATTGTAGATTAAGAATAGTTGTTGATTAATCTTTGACTACTGTCATGATGCTTTTCATTAAATAGGTTAATATTTCCCTTTGCAGATTAGAAGTAATTATGAGTTTTATCTTAAGAATAGAGTTCACTTGCTTAATAGTTTTGATTAGTTACTTGTTGAGTAGTTTTGATTAGTTTACTTGCTGAATAAGTTTTAATAGGTTACTTGTTTGCTTGTCTACTTGCTTACTTGTTGCTGCTCATTAATTTGAATATATTGATTATATTAATTTGTTGCTTCTTTTTCCCATTAAGTTGAATAGATTAAATAAATGACTTGATTTTTCTCATTAGATTAAATAGGTGAGCTTGTTCAAGGTAGGGTTTTCATTTTCTTCGTTAGGAACAATCCATCGATCCATTGTTTAAAAATTTCTTAGGGTAAATAGTTCAAGTTCCTTGATAGGATTTTCTCATTGATATTCTTTTCTTAAGTAGATTAGCCCTTAGATAGAACATCTCCTTAGTTAGACTACATTCCTCTAGCTTTTCTTCCTTGGCACATATAGTTCTACAACTCTAAGTTTAGTTACCCCAGGTTGACAATTTAATTGAGGGATTTAGTGCATATAGAACATCCATCGACGCAGGAGGTTGAAACTCTTGAAGCTCGAAGAGACAAAGTGGATAGCGGTCCTAAGATCCAGAAGGACATGCATCCACATATCATGTATTTCGGGTGGAAGTGTTCCAGAAGAAAGCGAAGGTGGAGAATTTAAACTCTCGAAGCCCAAATAGCCAAAGTGAACCAGAGTCATTGATCTGGGGAGGACACATGGCAGAAGATATTCCATTTTGGAAGAATTCATTACGGGAGAAAACAAGTTTGCAGTAGTCAAGAACCCCGAAGCCCTAAGAGTCAAAGCTAATCATAGTCATCGATCTGCGAGAGACACGCGTCGATCGATCATGAACTCTGGGTGAAAGTATTCCGAGAGAAAGTGAGGGAAGATAGTTGGAAACTCCCAAAGCCCAAATTGTCGAAGCAAATCAAAACCATTGATTGAAAGGGACACGCGTCGATAGATCATGAAGATTTGGGAGAGTGTGCTCCAGAGAGAAGGAAGGAAAGGCCTTGGATCTCAGTTGTCCGTCAAGAGGCACCGTCGAAGATCAAAAGATCAACAATCATGCTTAATTGCGGGGAAAGAAAGTACTCGGACTTTAAAAATATGAGAGCAGGTCGCAATCGTAACCACGATATTTCCAAAGGGATATGCGACAATTGGTAGTGAATTGTAGGGAGAAAAATGGTGTGGTCTCAAACCACTTTTGGCCACCCCGCAATCACGTTCTTACGTGAGGTCATAGCCCGAGGTCACATCTAGGAAGGGGCTAATGGAAAAGGATCTAGCGCCTGAAACTTGACAGTTCAATAGCGCAAAGGGATAGGTTTCAGGTGTCACAAAATCTGCACCAAAAGGCCGAAAGGACCTGTGTTTAATTACAAAACAAGACCATCAAGATTTTAGAGGCGATTTGGCTCGTGGAATCAAAGATCCTTCACCAGGAGGTCGCGTAGCCCAAGGGAGACTAGGGGGGATGCATCATCTTGTCATATGAACTTAGAGATTTCTTGTATTTTTATTTCATGCTTTTCATGTGAGAGCATAGCTTAAGTTGATTATATTTTCTCTTCTAGACTTTGTTTAGTGCATAATTTTTTTTTTGTATATTCATTAGTTTTTTATTTATTCTGGTGGATTAATTTTTTATTATCTCTAGGACAATAGTCCCGTTTTTTCTTTCCTCTACAGTCTTCTCTAGGAATCATTGTCTTGTTGCAATTTTCAAACTTGGCTTTCTATTTTTTCATTATATTTACTTATCTCCAATTGTTCCCATTTCATTCTCATCACTTCTTGTGTGTTTAAGATTCTATATATCTTCTTGAAGAAGCTTCTAGGTCAATCTAACTTTCTTGTAAAGGTAATCTACCATGACACCCCAACCTTACATTACTTAATTAAAAGTATTTTTCTAATATTTATTTATTTATATTAAATATTTTAGTTTTCCATCTTTTTATTTATAATTTTAGTATGATGATTAGTGTCCACTAAGACTGATTGGTCTATCGGACCTTAAGAGGGTAAGTGATTACTTGTGATTCTTTTAGAACTTTGTCTATGTGCTCGAAAATCATTAAGAGAACCTTTCAATGATCACCATACTTTTATTGAGTTAAGAGGTTAGGAAGGTTCGTAGTATGACAAATATTTTGAAAATGAGATCTAATATGGGTATAGGATGGACAATCTAAGAGAAAGTGATTTTCATCTTCAACCTTCTTAGTGTCAAAAAGTTGACACCCTCTTTCATCCCATGGTGTTTTAGGAATCGACCAACGTCTAGTTTCAGTATGGAGCTCGTGCGAATTTGTTCTTATTTTAGCAATGCTTATTTTTTTCTTTAAACTTGGAAAATCAAATAGATAATTTTGATATTCTATATTAGGGTTGATTACATCTTTATAATACCTTAGTTTTATTTTTTCCTCTAACTCTTTATCACACCAAATTTTCTCCTTAAATTTTGATTTGATGTTTTTTTTAATAGTATCTTTACTCTGCAAAATGGTGTCTTCCATGATTCCCCAATAGCATCTTTATGCCATCCTCACTTGAGTCGATGGTGGTTATGACTCGATTTTGAAGCAATTTTAGGAAGCCTCTTGTCTTCCATGTTGTTTAACTTGTTCGTATACATTAGGTATCTAGTCATAGCCATGATCTCAATGGGGGAGAGGCTTGTTTCTAAGAGGAGGATGGAATAGGGCATATTTCCTTTAATTTTGAGATTATAGGTTATAAAATTGTTTTGTGTTTGCTCTATCTTTATCTAGGATTCAGGAGAGATACTATATCCCTAGACTTCACATCCATAAAGAATAACATGTGTAACAAGAGTGTCAAAGAGGAGTTTCTTCTTATCCCAACTCCAAATATCAACTTATTTACAATTGTTTTCAAGCCCATAATAAGCTTTTCATCCCCCAATAATCATTTTCTCAATGCTACAATTCCAATTGAGATTGTGGTGAATATCAATTCCAATATATTTTTATGAAGTCACTTCCTCCAAGTTTTTGTTGTCATATACAAAGGTATCATAAGAGATCTTATTGGATTTAATAATCATGACCTTAGTCTTATCAATATTAACATTCATACCCATATTGTAGAAAAAATCCTTGATTATTCTTAGTTGGTTTTCAATATCATGGGGACTCCTTGCCATAAGAATGATATCATCGGCATAAAGAAGAAGATTGATGACTATACTAGTGAGAGTAGGGCCGACACAACTTGCTTGTTCCAAGCAATCCTCTAAGTTGTCAATGTATATGCCAAAAAGGGTAGGAGACAAGGGACAACCTTGTTTGACTCTGGTATTGTAGTTAATCTCTTTTGACTATCCCTCAGTGTTTTTAAACTTAGCAATAACATTCTCATACATTGTTATTGCAACAACCCTCAACTCGAGAGTCATTTTTATCTCTTCCAACCTATTCCAAAGGTTTTTCCTAGGAACCATGTCAAAATCTTTTCTAAAGTCAACAAAACAACAAAAAAGATTGGTTTTAGTATTGAAGAATTCCTCTGCAATGATCCTAAAGGTAACAAGATGGTCCACAGTTGAATGATATCTCCTAAACCCAACTCGAACTTTAGCTCTTTTACTGTGACTTTCTAACCAAATGCTATTCTTCTTTTCCAAAATAATTTCATAAATCTTATCTAAATTCGGGCTAATCATAATGGTCCTATAATTAGAGGGAATGTTTCTATCCCCATTTTTAAATATAGGAACAATGAGGCTTTGCCTCGTGGGTTTAGGGAATCCCTTCTTGACTCCTAAATTGAAGATCTTGTGTATGTGAGCGATAAGGATTGGCCCTCCGATTTTAAAATTTTTAGCTTGGTAGCCTTCAATGTCCTTAGCTTTCCCATTTGCAAGCCGCTTAACCCCAAACTCTATGTCATCTAAGGAAAAAACCATATTGCCTAGCCCATAACAAACTGAGTACCAAACAAATTCTCAATTAAATCTTGAGAGCTTCTTTTATAGCTATTATATATATATATATATATATATAAAATTTTGGTTTTGAATGTAATTTTTTTTTTAACTTTAATAAATAAATAAATAATTATTTTTAAAAATTCAAGGAAAATCTAATAAACATAAACCTGGAATCTTGATCAAGTCCGTTCTTGCTCTCGACAAATGAGACTAAATGATCCTTCCGTCCTTTCATTGACCAACTCAATAAATTTATCAGTTTTTCTATAAAGTTATACTATGTACATCCACCACAGAACAAATTAAGAGTTTGTATCGAAATAGAAGAGGACCATAGATTTATTAGTGGGCAGGTAGGGACTATTGTAATCGATTCTTCATTTTGTTATTAGTGTGGCATCGAAATCATCATATTTTAATTGTTTTAATTCTTAAGTTTGGATAAATTATACATTTTTTCTCATCCCATTTCATGTTTTTACGGTAACTTTTAAGTTCAGGGCTTATTTGGCCTCTTCTAGAGGCAGAGCCCCTACATTGCTCACCAAAATCTTACTTTAAAGCTTAGATTTGAGTACTAATTTTTTTCGAATGAAGTAATGCTAGAAATGACTCTACCATTACTTCACAAACATGAAATGTTTGTATAAAAGTTTTATTCATCCCATAGCCCATACCGCATATGCTATTGAGATGCCACCTACACACCATGCAAACCTACACCACCTTTCCACCTACACACCATGCAAACCCACGCCACCGTGCTCAACCTATGCTATCGTGCTCATGCGTTCGTTCTTTGTCCTTTAAAAACGGTCTTGGATATGAAACAATAGATTTTATCTTCTACCTACAAGATTGAAAAGAGTTGAGTGATTCTGGAACCTATCTTCTCATCTCAAACAGGTCCTCTTCTCCTTGCAATATTGAAAACAAAAGAGTTATCATAAAACCTATCTTCTCAAACTCGTTTTGCCTCATTTTTCATGTAAGATTGAAAAGAGAAAGACTGATCATGTTGCTCAATTTTTCTGTCACTAACAACAACTTTGAAAGCATTCATTTTCAAATTGTCATATGAGTGATATGGTAAATTTTATGTTTGTCATTAATAGAGTGGAAAGAATTCAATTTTCTATTTTTCTAATATTTATAATGTTGTTGTTGCATCTATTCCTGAAAAACTACAAAGTAAGTAAGTGTACAGGATGTAACATAATACAATATCCACCTCTTATTTGCAAATTCATAGTCTTTTGTTGTTGGAGAAGATGAGAAGATGAGGAGAGTAACGAGCGAGAAGAACATGCACTCAACTGAGAGTAAGCCCCTCACTCGCACTGAATGAGGCGAATAAAATCATGAGCTCTATCTTTCAGTATGAAATTTTGAAGCCTCTACCTTCTCCATTTTTGGCTGCTTTTGCTTTTGCATTCTCTATGGTCCAAGCTTCAACGATATACCTTCAAATATCTGTGGTAAACACCCTTACTATTTTCTCCCATAGAGGGTCGTCGACTGATGCAATGAGCGTGGAGCTGTCGGATGGTGTGAGTGTGTGTCGACTGTGTTAAATATAATGTAACCTTAGTAGGCTGACTGTACACTGCCAGATGTACTAGTCAGATGTACTTTCTTTTCTTGATTTGCTTGAGCCTATTTAGCTCAGCTATTTTCCTTTTGCACTTCACTTCTTCGTTAACTCTTGTCACTGTACTTTCTCCTTACATTCTCAATGTACTGAATACTATTTTTGCTCTATTCTTTCTCTCTGCATTTCTTGCTTCACAATTTATCATGGTATCAAAGCTTCAGTAGTAATCCGCTTCACACAGACTGGAGAGAAACCCGATCCTCAAACAGTGCATAGCTTACACTGTGAACGAGAGCACAGGACATGAGCCACTTCACAAAGACTAGAGAGAAATCCGTTGTCTGCATTTCTCTCAAAATTTCATCGCGGGAAACTCCCACGTGGAAGCAAAGCACTATACACTCGAAAGATCAAGGAAGCAGAGACTGCAAAAGAAGAAAGTTTAAAGAATCCTGAATAATTTCAGATATGTCAAAGATTCTTGAAGAAGAGCTGCAAAAGGCAAGAACATTTAAAGAATTTTGGGAAATATCTCAAATCTGTCAAAGATTGTAGTAGAGAACAGTAAGCTTCAAAGAACTTGTGAAATTCTTTCAAATCTTTGAAAGATTCACAAGTTTCCTTCCTCAGGAGAAACTCTTTGCAAGAACAACAAAGAACTTGTGAAAGCAGCCAAGAAAAAGCAGTTGCAGCTGCAAGATTAGACCTGCGAACATACCTGAGGCACAAATTGACTGTAGCAAGGAGGAGGAGAGTGCAGAAACGATGAAAGATTTTGAACCATCATATTTGGCGCAGAGGACCGACAGCCATCAGATCCGTGAGAACGTGCACGAGGCTTAGTCCTCTAGAGTGCACAGGAGAAATTTTGACTTACGAAGTCACGAAATCCTGAAATCATCTAGACTGTCCATCAAGGAGGACACATGGTGATATCTTGGCATTTCACTGACTCGCAGGGTGTAAAGGTCAGAAGATTGCTGTGAGAATTCGTGAATCATGAAATCTCAATTCATTCTAGACCGTTGGATCGAGAAAGATCATGAGTCGTCAATCTGACTCTATCGCAAAATCGAGAATCGGGAGTTGGATGAGCAAAGGAGACTGAACTCCAAACCCAGATATGTGAAATCCCAAAATCATCTCGACCGTCCATCAATTAGGACACGTGGCAGCAGATCCAAGCGCCATCAAAATTTTGGCATTTCAGAGTTCGGGATATCAGAGGTCTTGTTGAAGAAGGTCGGGACACTCCACGACGAAAGTCCCGAAATCCCGAAAAGATCACAACCATCCATTCATTAGGACACATGGCAGCACATCCAAGTGCCATCAAAATTTCAGCATTTTAGAGTTCGGGATATCAGAGGTCTTGTTGACGAAGGTCGGGACACTCCACAATGAAAGTCCCGAAATCCTGAAAAGATCAAAGCCGTCCACTCATTAGGACACGTGGCACATCCAAGCGCCATCAAAATTTAGGCATTTCAGAGTTCAAGATATTGGAGGTCTTGTTGATGAAGGTCAGGACACTCCACGATGAAAGTCCTAAAATCCTGAAAAGATCACAACCATCCATTCGTTGGGACACATGGTGGAGATCGAGGAAACCGTCGGCATTTTGGCTACCAAGGTTTCAAGTTGACAGAGGATTTGTGTCACTGGGGGTCGCAAGTCGTGAAATCGTGCAACGTAGGAGGACCGTCCATCTTGAGGAGATGCGTGGCAGAAATACAGGATTTCGGGAGATTTTCCGAAAGGAGAAGGACACTTTGCCATTTTGGCATTCCGCGTATCGACATTTCGAGGGTCAAGAGGATAGGAGATCGGGTGCTTGAGTGACGAAACCCCGAAACAAGACTGTGGTCTTATGAGTAGTGGTCACATGGACCAAGGCATAGCTTAAGAGGCTAATGCGATAAAGGTCATTTCAGCATTTCGGCTATCCAAGAGACAAGAGGTCAGGCACTTTGCGTCATAAAACCCCGAAATAGGACTGCGGTCATATGAGAAGTGGTCACATGGAACAGAGGTATAGCCTTGGGGCTAATTGTTGTTAAAGCTATTTCGGCAAATCGACATTTCGGAGATCGGAAGGATGAAGGGTCAAGGACTCTTGACATTAGGAAACAAGAAGTCTCGAGACATGAAATATTGAAAAAGCATTTGAATAAGCATCGGGATATTTCAGATTTTGGCAAATTGAGGGACAGAGAAATTAGTAGACCTGGTTTAGGCACAAGAAATAGGTAAACAAAAAAATTTCCAATTTTTTTTTTTTTTCTGTTTTGTTCAAATTCTTTAAATATGGCGACGTTTAGCAATTTAGGACCAACTCAAGGTCCGATTCTTCTTGGAAAGAACTATGAGTTTTGGTCTTTTTAAATGAATTCCTTCTTGCAAGCACAAGAGTGTTGGGATCTAGTGGATCTTGGATATGTGGAACCAGATCCAGCAGACCTTGCCGCCATGACAAACCAGCAGAGAATTGCTCAAGCAACTCAGGGGAATAGAGAAAATAAAGCTAAATTCTGAATTCAAAATTCTGTGGATAATTCGATTTTCTCAAAAATCACAGGCACTGGTACTCCAAAATAGGCCTGGGAGATCCTTAAATCATCCTACGAAGGAAATGGCAGGGTCAAAATAGTCAAACTACAGACCTTGAGGACACAATTCGAGACTTTAAGAATGACATAATCTGAAAATGTTGACTAGTTTATGACCAGAGTCATGGGAATCGTGAATCAGATCAGATTGACTGGTGAAGCCATCACTGATCAATGCATAGTTGAGAAAGTCTTTAGAAGTTTACCAAAGAAATTCGAAATGGTTATTACAACAATCCTTGAATCCAAGGATCTGTCACGTTTTTCAACAGATGAACTGACTGGTTCCTTGGTGACACATGATACCAGACTGCATCTCACAGATGAGTCAATCGCTAATTCCTTCAAAACTAAATTCTCCTTCAGTAGAGGGAGAGGCAGAGGAAGAGGCATAGGTCACCAAGGACAAGGGAATACTACAAGTGACCAACACTCAAATGGAGGTCACAGACAACAGAGACAGTATCAAAATTTTCAAGGTCACAGACAACAACACCAGAATCATAATTTTCAGCCTCAAAGAGGTAGAGGGAAGATCAAATGACAAGTCAAGCATACAATGCTATTACTGGAAAAAATATGGGCACTATGAATCTGAATGCCGGAAGAAGCAAGCAAATCATCTCTCAGGTAGAGCACATGTGTTAAATCATACGGGAGAAACCTCAAAAGGTATGTTTCTCTCATGCCAAAAGACTAAAGAACAACCTAAAGATCTCTAGTTGTTGGACAATGGATGCAACAATCACATGATAGGTAACAAAGATTTACTTTCATGCATCGATTCTTCAATCTCATCTGATATTACACTTGGAAATGATTCCTTAGTCAAAGTTCAAGGCAAAGGAACTGTACCTATTCTTAATAAACAAAATGAAAAGAAAGACATAAACAATGTCTATCATGTTCCAAATCTGAAACATAATCTGCTAAGTGTAGGAAAACTCATTGAACATGGCTATAAGGTACTCTTTGAGGGAGCATCTTGCAAGATATATGACAAAATCTCAAGCAAAAAATTGATTTCTAAAATCCACATGACTTAGAATAGGATGTTTCCCCTTACACTTAGAACTGCAAATCTGATTCAACCATATGCACAAAGTGCATCCACCCTAAATGAAACAATGGTTTAGCATACAAGATTTGGACATCTACCCTTTAAGAGTCTAATTCTTCTTCAGAAGCACTCCATGGTCAAAGGTCTTCCCATCTTCAAAGAACAAAATTCCCCATGTGAGTCTTGCATACTTGGAAAACATAAGAGAACTAGTTTTCCATAGTCATCCAATCAAGCCAAAAAACATCTCGAACTAGTTCACACTGACCTATGTGGACCAATGCAAACATAGTCAATAGGTGGTAGCATTTACTTTCTAACGTTTATTGATGATTTTAGCTGAAAAATATGGATCTATTTTCTCATACACAAGTCTGAAACTTTTGCAAAATTCAAGGAATTCAAAGCAGAAGCTAAAAAACAGAGTAGAAAATATATAAAAGCACTGAAGTCCGATGGAGGAGGGGAATACAACTCCAATGAATTTGCAAATTTCTGCAAATCACAAGACATTATCATGCAAACAATAGCCAGGTATACTCCACAATAGAATGGAGTGGTTGAAAGAAAAAATTAGACAATAATGAATATGGCAAGAACACTTCTCAAAGAGAAAAGTTTGTCAAATATTTTTTGGGCTAAAGCAGTAGCATGCTCAGTTTATCTCTTGAATAGATCTCCAACCACAAGTCTAAAGATGAAAGTCCCTCAAGAAGCATGGAGTGGGACAAAGCTAAATGTTGCACATCTAAGGACATTCAGATGCATAGCATACGCTCACATACCTTCCAAATTAAGGAAAAAACTGGTTGATAGAAGTGAGAAATGTATCTTTACTGGATATAGTGAAACATCTAAAGCCTACAGACTTTACAACCCAATCTCCAAGAAACTAATTCTCAGCAGAGATGTAAAATTTCTGGAAAATCAATTCTGGAATGAATCAGAAAATCAACAACTAGACAGTCAAAATCCATTGCTACCAAGTTCTGAAAACACAGAAAATTCAGGATAGAAGATACCTCTACCTGTTCTTCCAAGATTGCAGGGACAAGGACAATCTGAAAATTGTCAGGATAACTCAACTTCAAGCAGAGACTCATCCTCTGAAATTCAAAATCAGAGAACTTGAAGTTTGAGAGAAATCCATCAGCAGTTGGATGACTTTGAATAGCACAACCTTTTTTCTTTAATGTCATGTCAACCTATATATTTTAAGGAAGCCGCTAAGGAGCCACATCGGGTTCAAGCCATAAACCAAGAAATTGACTTCATTAAGAAGAACAAGACATGGGATCTTGTTGATTTGCCAAGTCACAAGAAAAGTATTGATGTCAAGTGGGTTTACAAAACTAAACTCAATGAAAAAGGGCAGATCGAAAAACACAAGGCAAGACTTGTTGCCAAAGGATTCTCACAACAACCTGGTACTGACTCTGGTGAAACTTTTTCTCCAGTAGCAAGGTTAGACACTGTCAGAACTCTATTGGCCATAACATCCCAACATAAATGACAAGTATACCAGATGGATGTCAAGTCAGCCTTCCTAAATGGTTTCTTAGAAGAAGAAGTTTATGTCGATTAGCCACCTAGATTTGAATTCCAAGAGCAGCCAGCCAAAGTATATCGGCTGAAGAAAGCCTTGTCTGGCTTAAGGCAAGCTCCAAGAGCTTGGTACAACAAAATTGACACTTATCTGATCAAAAGTTGTTTCAGCAGAAGTCAAAATGAGCCAACTCTCTACACCAAAACTGATCAGACGGTAAAATTTTGATTGTATGTTTATATGTTGATGACATGATATATACTAGAAATCTTGAGCTAACAAGTTTTAAACATGCCATGCAATCTGAGTTTGAGATGACAGATCTTGGCATAATGAAATATTTTTTGGGGATTGAGGTTGATCAATCAGCCAAAGGAATTTTTGTCTGTCAGAAAAAGTATGCAGCAAACATCATCAAAAGATTTCGCATGGAAGAATGCAATCCAGCAGAAACCCCTATACATGTAGGCACAAAATTGAGCAAGAAAGATGAAGTCCCTACAGTAAACCCTGCCCTATACAAAAGTTTAGTAGGCAGTTTGTTGTATCTTATAGCAACTAGGCCTGATATTATGTATGCAACTAGCCATGTTTTTAGATTCATGGAATCTCCCAAAGATTCTCACTGGAAAATGCAAAACGGATTCTGATATATGTTGCAGGAACTCTCAATTTTGGCTTATGGTACACTAAATCTGATAATAATCAACTATCTGGTTAAATAGACAATGATTTTGCAGGCAACCTAGATGACAGGAAAATAACCTCAGGACATGTTTTTCACCTAGGCTCGAACCTGATTTCATGGGCATCAAAGAAGCAACCAATTGTCTCAATATCTTCTGCAGAGGCAGAGTATGTCGTTGCTACCTCATCTTCTTGTCAAGCTGTGTGGCTGAGAAGAATATTGAAATATATGTCACATATAGAAAATGATCCAACTCCTATCTTCTCTGACAATACCTCAGCAATTGCTCTATCCAAAAATTACGTGTTTCACAAGAAAAACAAACACATTGACAATCGCTTTCACTTCATCCGCGAGCTCGTCAATAATGGTGACATTGCACTCCAATTCTGTGGTTCTCGAGATCATCTCGCAGATATCTTCACAAAGCCAATGGGAAAATCTGTTTTTGATTTTCAGAGACAACACTGGCATAATCAGTGTTGATGTTTGTAACTGTTGAGTTTAAGAGTGAGTGTTAAATATAATGTAGAGTTTAAGAGTGAGTGTTAAATATAATGTAACCTCAATAGGCTAACTATACACTGCCAGCTGTCCTGGCCAGCTGTATTTTATTTTCTTGATTTGCTTGAGCCTATTTAACTCATCCATTTTCCTTTTGCACTTCACTTCTTCGTTAACTCTTGTCATTGTACTTTCTCCTTACATTCTCAATATATTGAATACTATTTCTGCTCTATTCTTTCTCTGCATTTCTTGCTTCACAATTTATGAGACTGGTGGAGCTGTTTTGGCGAATGGTGAGAGAGGCATGAATTAAAATTCGCAGGTGCTATTATGCTTTTTAATGTCGATGTGATAAAAGTGCTTGATTCATTGCTCACGGCATACAAAATTTTCCAAATAATTATTTCTTTTACTGCTATCAGCATACAAGAACTTTGTATTCATTCATTTCAGGAGTGCAATCTCAAGCCGCCCGCATACACCGACTTTTATTCCAGAAGCGAGGTCCACCACTAGCCTGACCACTGATAACATCTGCGTTTGAGTTTGAGGCCCATACAATATCCTACGACATCGATAAGCAACAGGAAGTAACTTCTCGATGTGCTTTCCTCTAGCTTCTCATTACACGACTGTATATATAAAATGCTCAATTCACATCCGAAAAAATGCAAACACTTACAATACTGGAGGAAGGCACTCACAATTTGGTTGAACAGTTCACCCTTGTTGACAAATTAAAGAAACTTTTGTGTCTCTAGAAGAAAAGGATTAGGGAACTATTTGAAACAAGAATTCTTGCTTGTTATTTGATTCTGAGCAAAAAAACCTTCAAACCAATGTGTTGTGTGCTCTTCAAAGCAAAATTTGACGCGTTTTTTGTTTTAATATGGGCATCAATGAAGAAGTTAAACTGCATAATAGCAAGACAATGAGAGATTTATCATACCTGCTAATTCCAAGGATTCCTGCAAAACCGCTAGCTCTGAAAATAGTTTGTTGAAGAATATTTGAAAGCCTTTTCCTTTTTAGTAGATGGCCTCGAACAATAGTTCGCTAGTTCTGAAATTTTTAGGCTCCACCCGTGTCCTCCCTCGCTCATCTTCTCGGCACACTCACCAAGAACAAGCCTACAAGCCTCCACCATGGTGGCCAACATAGAGGAAGCTACATGCAACTCGCACACCTTCTCTCATACATGTGGCAGAACTGGCACACCTGCTCTCATACATGTGGCAGAACCAGCATGAAAATAATAACCTTTATCAAATTATTAAATATAAAGTGGAGTATTAGTGGACCATTAAATATCTGGAGAGGTATTTATTCCTTGTTCCTTAACATTTGTCTAGGCATAATGGTTTTTTTTTGTAAATAAGAAGTATTATATATTAAGAGCCCTCCAGAATTGAAGTAAGGTTGCAAAATACAAAGATAGCCAAGTTGTAGTTATTGGACTGCCCCAACAGAGGGGAAACCAGTCCAGCCAGCCTATGAGTCCAAATAAGTAGTATGATTAGCTAAGAAAAAAGTCTTAGGCAAACTGTTTATCAGCTAAAACTAAAGACTAATAAGACCTTGAAAAACCACTATGGACCTAGACACCTGGTAGATAGCCTGACCACGTGGGGCAGGGCTCTTCCTCGACATAAGTTACCTAGTCTGCCCATTGCCTTTCACCTTTCACGTCGCACACAGTTCCATCAACAACTGTGGTAGCGCTTTGCATTGGATTCCTTGCCTGTTCCATCTCCACAACACTGCTTTCTCGCCCATCCTGCTCCCATCCAATTCCTGCTGAACGCTGCACCTTGGCATGTCCTTCATCTGGAGCTGCACTGGGTTCCTCCATTGGGGTCTCTTCTGCCGAGTCCGAGGAGAAAGCTTCATGCATGGAGGAGAGACTCTGAACTGCGCGCTGTTGAAAGAATCAATGAATTGATATCCAGCCTTCCTTGGCCTACGAAGAGGAGGAGGTTCGCCGCCTGAGTTTCTCAGAGGGTCAAGCACTGGTGTGGGCGCTGTGAAAGCCACAGGAGGGTCGAGAATGAGACGCGAGAGCGAGTTCGGCAACCTGGGGGTTAATGCTGTTGAAAACGGTGACAACAAACTCACTCGTGAATAGAAATTTAGATCCTATAAACCGGGTTGGTTGTAACCAATCCGTCTAAATTAGAATATGGATTTTTTCTATATAATTGTATGCCCGTAGAGGCTCAGAGTGTGACTGAGAAGTGTGAGG
>ML784818.1:10604-33516 GCA_009831015.1 Picea engelmannii
TCTTGGATGATACAGAAGAAATGGTCATCAATCTAAAGACTCAACTTGAAGGAGCTAAGGAAAAAGACGAAGCCTTGAAGATTCAGTTGACTAAAAAGGAAGAAACATGTCACATGTTGGAAATGGAAGTTATCAACCTCAAAAAGAAGAATGAAAAGACAAAAGAAATTGTCAAATTCCAAAACAACTCAACTATCCTATATAGGATCTGGAATAGTCAAAGACCGACTGATGAAAAAATCGGTCTTGGATACAATAAGAAAGAAGAAGGTGGAAAATGGAGCACCATTTAAAAACATGATAAAGGATCATACTCCTCAAAATAAAAAGGTACAGTCACAAACCTATAACAAACCATGAACTTTGTCAAGGAAGGAAGCTATAAAATTCAAAAACAAAAAACATATCAAAAGACAGACTTCTCATGTCACAACAGACTCAAGTATGGAAACACCTTCAATGGTTATTGCTTTTCTTGTAATAACTTTGGTCACAAAGCACTGGAATGCAAGAGTCCTAAAAAGAAAAATTCAGGAAGGTCCAATAAATTAATGAGATGTTGGATATGCAATTATGTTGGCCACATAGAAAAGTTTTTTCATACAATGAGATGTAACAAATGTGATTGGTTTGGTCACAAATCCCAAAACTACAGAAAATCAAGTCAATACATGATAAATAATTCATACAAGTCAGGAAGAAAATATAATGAAGGTTGGAAGAAAAGAAGAAATGACAAATCTCAAAGGACAAACTTAGAAAAGAAATATCCAACAAACAAAATATCTGATGAAAAGGTATGGAGAAGAAAATATGAAATAGAAAGCAAGAAAGATGATCTGGCATTTGAAAATGAAGAAATTGATAACAAGAAAATGATGGGTGAAGTTCCTAATAAAGAATGTAAAATTCATAAATTTGTATATGGAATGGATCAAACTCAAGAAAGGAGAGTTCCTAAAGAAGAAGATGACATAATAGCATATCCTGACGATATCATGCAGATCAAGAGTACATTAACCAATAAAAGAAAAATGCAAACATAAATTCCAAAGAAGAAAATGAAGAAGTTTCACTTACACAGAACGGTGATGATAATGATGAATCTTCAATAGCATATCAACCAGAAGAATTGAGCATTTAAAATATTGGAAGTTTTCCAATGTTAGTTTCATGAACTACTAAATTTCCCCTCAACAGAAAATATGAATAAAAGGAAGGAGGAAGGATTTTACAACATGATTTGGTATAAGTACTACAAAATACTACTAAAATATGGCATGCTCTAAACCCAATGAGGAATTTCCAAAAGAATGAAAAACTTATGAAGAGGACTTAACAAACAACAGATGAAAGGACCAATTCAATCTTATTTCTAAGGGACAGAAGTTGAAGTTGGTTTCTACAGAGTCGAAGGAATGTGAATAAGATATTAAATTGGTTGAAGAATGGAAATTAAATTAATTGGTATCGATCAATGGTATTCTTGTGAAATATCAGAATATCAACAAGAATAAATAAACAGATCAAGAAGATTAGTAAGATTCACACCCTTGTCCTTTAAGACAAAGGAGAAGACATTAAAACCCTATGAAACAGTCAAAACTCAGGGGGAGTGTTTAATTTGGTCATCAAATGAGGAAGTCATTAGATTAGGTATAAAAGACTTGATCTCTACAGACTACTTATTTGAACAAAAAATCCCAAGAGATTGAGATAATAGTTGGCACATTCATGGGGGGAGAAAAGCAGTAAAAGTTTAACTCTTTGTCATTTTTGTCAAAGGGAGAGAAAAAAAAGTAAAACAAATTTGGTATCAGTATTTGGTTCAATCCTCCAACCTAAAAATGAGATCATTGATAGGGGGAGAAAAAGTATTTTTTTTACAGATATGTTTCCCTTAATACCAAAGGGGGAGATTGTTGGAATTATTGGTTGTGTGTTGTCATTGATGGCAACATGACTCAAACATGTATAGTAAACAGAGAAAAAGGAATATCACCTTGGGGCAGAGGTAGAATCACCTTGGGGCAAAGAATTTCATGATCATCATTGATCACGATAGGATTAATAGTGATCCTATGTTCCTAAATCTCAGGAGAGGTAGCATGCAGAGAATCCACGTACATAAGGAGTAACGAATCACAAGGAATAAAGAGATCGAGAGGGTTAGAAACTAAAGATCGGTGCATAAAAGAATGTAGAAACAGATATTAAAAGATCAGGAGAAATAGTGATGAACAGATCAGAAAGAAGAGCATTGAAACCCTTCAAGAATCATAAGGAAACTCTGTTACAGTCAAAAAATCTCAACCGTTAGTTCTAGAGCAGTAGCATTATGGATAGTTGGATCAAATCCAGAATCATAGATCGAAAGGGATTAAATAAGAGTCGTCTGATTTCGTGGAGGAAATTCAAGTGATCTCTCAATCGTTAGATCAGTTCGATATCTATCTTGATCGTCAGATAGAACCAAGTGGAAGGACGGGATAAGCGGGTCCAATAGTGGTCAACTTCAGCACTGACCACTTCGGCTAAAAATATTCTGAAACATGCAATTTCACCCGAAGGTGGGAGCACCGAAGTCCCGAAGTGAATGAGAGCCATCAGATATGAGCAATTCATGGTGATCGTTGGATGAGGATAGGCGAGTCCAATGGTGGTCAACTTTGGAGTTGACCACTTTGGTGAAAACGAATATGAAACATGTAATTTTACCTGAAGGTTGAATCCCCCAAGTAATGAACTCCCATTGACTGTCGTATCAGAGGAAGAGATGGAAAATCTCACCAATCGTTTATCAACATAAAGTGGAAGGATAAGATAAGTGGGACCAAAGGCATGAAGTCTCAGAGTAAACAGAGGTCGTTGGATCAAGATAAGGAAAGATCTATGGTGTTAAATATATTCGGCATTTCGGCAATGATCGAAGGATGGTATAAAATTGCCAAAACTCCCGAATCCATGAAGTGTAAAGCCATGATCCAAGAAGGATACATGTGGAAGAAGACAAATATGACACATGGCCCAATCAGCTAGTGAAAAGTGTCAAGGTATAGTTGGCACATTAGCTATACGAAATTCACGAATCAAGGTGACATGTGGCATCCACTTAGCTAGTGCCACGTCAACAGTGACATCAGCAAGCCATATCACTCTGGGACTACATCCTCACGAGATATCACATCCTCTCCTACCAACTAAAATATCTGAAGCGCCAAAGGCTGAAGTCACGAATTAATGTTTGGTTGTTGATCTAAGATCCTATAGTATATTTCTTGGCCATCCGATCAAGTACAGTGGAAGGATAGAGTAAGCCAGAATCACGAAGTAACGTTAATCGTTGATCTAATTCAAGATAATTCTCAATTGTTGATCAAACATAGTGGAAGAATAGAGTAAGCATGAGGTGTTAACCGATAGCAAGTGGTCACCATCGTTTTATGACTTATTTGGTAGGTAAACCTCTGGAGGAATTGAACTACTTCAGAGTTCTAGTAACTCAGAGTCATGAATCTCCGAAGTTTCGAAGTAGATGACAATAGTCCACCTCAACTGAAGATTAAKTCAAAGTGGTCGATCATCTAAAAGACAAAGTTCAATGAATGCGCAAGGATTAGACCATACCATCAATATGAGAACTTCGGGAGTAATGATATCCATTGGATTAGCCAGCATGAGATGTAACCACTCTGGAAGGTGACAACTCTTGAAGAATACAAGGATTGCAAAGGTCGAAATCCCGAAGGCCGAAGTACCAGAGAACCTAGCTCCAGCGCCAGTCACGTGATAAGGTAAAGAAGATAATAAGGATGGTAAAGGGGTTAGAAGTAAATAATCCCTTAGACATTTGAATACGGTCTCATGTAGAAGAATAAGAACGGAAGGAGAAAATCACTAACAGAACAACATTTGAAATAGCTAAGCTCGTGGTTTTGATCTCGTGCTCACAAAGGGAAGTGGGTTGAAGAAATCACCTTTACATAATTTGATTTCTATGAATAGTTAGGGGCATGTGAAGTAATTTGAAAATATTAACACCATAACAGTATGGAGAGCTAGTAAAATCTTGAATATGATATGTTGAAGAACTAGGGATGTAGCAAAAGCATGGGAACGTTATTAGGAGTCGATCCATACCCGTGATCATCTCATATGGATGAAATTTGAATCAAGATTAATCTTCTAATTAATTGAAAAACTTACATGATAAATTAATGAATAAAAAGATAATATTATCTATGTTAAATTAAATGAAGAGATGCAATGGTTCATGTCAAAAGACACAATGGTTCAATCCTATACCTATTGAAATACTATATAAACCAGAAGTGGTGGTGAATCTTAGTGTGTCTTGGTGGATTATATATATATATATATATCAGGTTGGTGCATGTTTACAAGATGAGTCTTGTTATGAGGGTTGGATTCCTCATTTATCAGTTGGATCTGAGAAATACAAGTTGGGTCTTGTATCGGAGAGTTGGATCTCTCATATTCAGTTGAAGTAGAAGATATTAAAGGATTGGTTTTATTTGTATTCATTCAAGTTAAATAAATAAAAGAAAGATATTTTATCTACTTCATACAGTTTGTGTTACACATGTTTGTGAATAATTAATTGAGTTGCATATATCTTATTCAGTTAGTTCAGTTAATCTATGAAAGTGTGAAAAGCAGTCAAAAAGTTATAGACACTGATTCACACCCCCTCTCAGTGCCAGTGTGTGTTTCAACAAGGGAAAGACCTTCGTTTTAACAATGTATTTGATTAGAGATATTTGTATATTCTGGTAAAAAATAGGAATGATTATGCATATCATCCTAGGGATAATCAGAAATCATAAGGGCCTCTAGGATCTCTTCATCGGAGTGAAACATAGGGGTATTGTTAGGGACCTAACCTCCCTAACCCCTCACGTAAGTAGAATAATATATTTCCATTTAATAAAGGTCGATAGTAATAAGGCCTAGTAATAAGGAAGAATAAGTCAATTGTAAGAAGACCTAATAGAATCTTTCGCTTCTAGAAGGATCTTCCTCTAGATTGTTCTTTTGGGTAGATAGATTTAGTATAAATAGGAATCGAGGGTATGAGAAGTTTTGTCTTGAGAATTATTGTAATAGAGTGTTGCTCTGCTAGAGGTTTCCCCCTCAAAGAGGCAAGTGAACATTGTTTCCTATCAATAAAGGTATTATTTTGGTGTTTTGGTTTCATATATTGTGTTTTTTTGTTATTATTCTCTGCAGTATTTTTGTTTTCGGCTATTATAATAGATCTGGTACCTTACAAGTGGTATCAGAGCACTTTCCTTGGCATAAAATTGTGGGTTATTTTTTTTAGGGTAGAGACGTATTCTGGCGTATTAAATCTACAGAGATCTATCGTTCAACGCATAAATCCATGGTCGAGGAAACATGCACGCAAGAACTACAAGTGGTACTTAAGTACACATTGTTGGCCACCCTTGTAACCCATATTGGTACCCCTTCGAGTGGTAGCACATCAGACAACACCTATATACATATTGACCTAGATATCTTGAAGCCCTCCGTAGATAAATTGATCGGTTGCCTTACTTATATAGTGCCACCGAGAACAACACTCGAGAAGATACTCTCTATTACCTAGGTAATCGTGTAGTACGGATAAGGGCATGGTCTACCCTCCTTAGCTTGTGCCCTGATATATTGGGTCGACTACTACTATTAAAACCCACACGTAGATCAAAGAGATATAACACAGAATAAACCCTTGTCTGTAGAAACCCTGTAAAAACCTTAATCCCTAGGACACAAACAACACAGAAAGAGAACAAACAAGATTTCTCATGTTCAGAATTTGGTCATTTCGACACTACTTTTTTCCTATTAATAATTTTGGCATTCTGACACTGTAGTATTATTTAGATTGGAGTATAACTCCGTGGGAATAAAAGAAAAAAAAATGAGTATAGTGGTCTCGTCGACACACTTATTTGGGACCTATCCCATTGGATTCCTCTCTTCACCTTGATTACCATGGTACCTATCATTTTTAATACCATTTTTTTAGTGGACTCAACCCCATTCCCGGCACCCTTATTTGGACCCTATCCCATTGGATTCCCCTTTTCTCCCTTATCGTCATCCCTTTGCCCAGAAGAATGAAATTCATAAAATTGTTCATGAATTTCTAGAAGCGGGTGTTATCCGTCCTAGTACTAGCCGCTATTCTTCCCTTATGGTCATGGTACTCAAGAAAGAAGGTACTTGGCGAATTTGTCTTGATTTTCACACCCTCAACAAACTCACAATCAAAGACAAATTCCCCATTCATGTCATTGATGACCTCTTGGATGAATTAAGTGGTGGTCAATATTTCACCAAACTTGATCTACATTCTGGATACCACTAGATCCATATGAAAGAAGAAGACATTCCCAAGACTGCATTTCGAACTCATGAGGGTCACTATGAGTTCTTGGTAATTCCCTTTGGCCTCTATAATTCTCCCTCCACTTTCCAAAGTCTTATGAATCATGTCTTTCATCCTTTTCTCCCTCATTTTGTCTTAGTTTTATTTGATGATATTCTCATCTATAGTAAAACTTAGACATCCCATCTTGCCCATGTGGATCAATTTCTCCATCTACTCTCTAAGCACCAACTTTTCCTCAAACAATCTAAATGTGCCTTTGGAGCCTCATAAGTGGAGTACCTGGTTCAAATTGTCGGCAAGGATGGTGTACGGGTGTATCCTAAGAAAATTGAAGCTATGAAGGATTGGCCTTGCCCTAAACTCTTAATAGATTGTGTGGTTTTTTGGGTTTAACGGGCTAATATCGTAAGTTTGTTCGGAATTATGGAAAAATTGTAGCTCCTCTCACTGCTCTCCTTAGAAAGAATGCTTTCACTTGGACTCTCGTTGTTGATCACTCCTTCCAAGCCTTGAAAGATGTTATGTGCTTGACCCCTGTCCTAGCACTTTCATACTTCACAAATACTTTCATACTAGAATTTGATGCTTCCTAGAAAGGAATTGGGGTCGTCCTCATGCAAGATGGCAGGCATTTGGCCTTCACTAGTAAACAACTTTCCGAGAGATGTTTGGGCCAATCCATTTATGAAAAGGAAATGTTAGCTATTTTTCATGATGTGGATCTTTGACGTCCTTATCTATTAGGACAATTCTTCCAAATTAAAACTGATCATCAGAGATTCAAGTATTTTCTGGAACAACGAATTTCATCCCTGGAGCAACAAAAATGGGTGACCAATGTCTTTGGATATGATTATGAGATCATTTACAAGGGAAAGGAAAATCTAGTTGTTGACGCTCTTTCCAAGAAGTATGAAGAAGAAGGGTCCATTTTCTTCCTCTCCTTAATTGTACCAGATTAGCTCCAAGCTATTCGTTAGGAATGGCTGCAAGACCCCAAAATTTCTAGCATGATCCACCAATTGCAACACAATTCTCCAGCTTCTCCAAGGTACTCTTAGCATAATGAAGAGTTTCACTACAAAGGTCATTTGTATTTAAGAAAATAGTTGCAACTTAAATCCACGGTGCTTTATGAGCTTCATGCTTCACCCACAGCTGGCATTCAGGGTTTACCAAAACCTATGAACGGGTCAAACGTTCTTTTTTTGGGGGTGGTATGAAACATGGCATATCCACCTTTGTGGTTGAATGTGAGGTATGTCAATGCAACAAGGTAGAAACACTCAAAGCTTCGGGCACACTCCAACCGCTTTTGATCCCCCCTGCTCTTTGGAGAGATATTACATAAATCGGGAAATAAGTCATTAATCATGGTGGTCGTCTATCATCTTTCCAAATATGCCCATTTATGTGCTCTTCAACACCCATTCACTGCATCCACAGTGGTTCAAATCTTCATGGATAATATCTTTAAGCTTATGGCATGCCTCATTCTATTTTCTCTGACAGAGATCCCACTTTCACCAACAATTTTTGGCAAGAATTGTTCAATATACAGGGCACCCAATTGCATCTCAACACCGCTTATCATCCATAGATGGATGGCAAAACTAAAGTTGACAACAAGTGTTTGGAAACATATTTGAGGTGTTTTTCATCTGAGAAGAAAAATCAATGGGCTCATTGGTTACCCCTAATTGAATGGCAGTACAAAACATCTTACCATACAGCTACTCGCATGACTCCTTTGGAAGCAGTATACGACCAAAATCCATCGTCGTTTATCTCATACATGCCAGGTGTTTCGAAGGTTCAAAAGGTTGAAAAAATATTACAGTTCGAGAGGCTATTCTTCATGCCCTCAAAGAAAATTTGGTCATGGCTCAGAATCGCATGAAGTAACAAGCAGATCAAGGTTGTTATGAATGTCAATTTGTTGAAGGGGGCCATGTGTTTCTTCAACTTCAACCTTATAAGAAGACTTCACTCAAAGTTGAACATTGTCAAAAACTTGCTCCTGAATTTTATGGTCCTTATATAGTGCTCAAGCGAGTGGTATTGGTGGCCTACCAGTTAGCTCTAACCCGTCATTCTAAGCTCCATCATGTTTTTCATGTCTCTTGCTTAAAGAAGGTGATTGGAACTAAGTGCCAAAATCAAACCAGTCTCCCTCAGTTGTATGAAGAAGGTTCCATCTAGTTGTAGCCACAAGCAGTATTGGACTAGTGTGAGCATCGTCTCCATCAGTGCACCATCAAGGAAGTGTTAGTCCAGTGGAATGATACAACTTCAGAAGATGCCACCTGGGAGTTGGCCACCATTATACAACAATTTCCTCATCTCAATCCTTGAGGACAAGGTTATTCTTCAAGGGGAGGGCATGTTAGGGACCTAACCTCCCTAACCCCTCACTAATTAGAATAATATACTTCCATGTAATAAAGACCAATAATAATAAGTCCTAGTAATAAGGAAGAATAAGTCAAATGTAAGAAAACCTAATAGAATCTTTCTCTTCTAAAAGGATCTTCCTCTAGATTGTTCTTTTGGGTAGATAGATTTAGTATAAATAGGAGTCAAGGGTATGAGAAGTTTTTTCTTTAGAATTATTGTAATGGAGTGTTGCTATGTTGGAGGTTTCCCCCTTGAAGAGGCAAGTGAACATTATTTCCTATCAATAAGGTATTATTTTGGTATTGTGATATTGTGTTGCTATATTGTTATTCTCTACAGTATTTTTGTTTTCAGCTATTATAATAGATCGGGTACCTTAAAGTTACTAGATCCATTTCCTTTAGGAAATATTGTAGTCTGGGTAAGAGAACGAGAAGTAGGGGTATTAAACCCCTAGTCAGCTCCATGAGAATGAGAAGTTTGGATTACATATGACACTTTGATGGAGGAAAATATGGAACCTATGGTTAGTGTTTCCATCAATGATGAGTCCAAGGGAACATCAAGCATAGAAATGGTGCTCTAATGTACATCTGATGAAAATGAAGAATTTTTAGAAGACAATGGTCCTATATGTTGGTTGTTTGTAAGAGATGATATTGTATATGAATATATTATTACAATGATGAGTATTCCATATATATAGAACATATGGTGACCATCCATGAAAGGATGTGTCCCTTGGATAATAAATAACTACATATTTATTATATATATTGATACTTTGTATTATAAATATCATGTCATATATATATATAAGTGTGTGTGTGTGTGTGTGTGTGTGTGTGGAAGAATGTCTTCCCGATGTTGTCTAAACATCAAAACTCCCTCTCAACGAGGGAGACATTCTTCATCATGCCAAATCTTGTCTCTGAAGTATGCAAGCTTTCAACACTCCCTCTTACCTAGGGAGGTATTCTTTGTTGCCACGTGAGCTCATCGAATATTCATAGTACAACGTGACTTCATAGCCAATGCATACAAAGCTTTTGGGTAGCTTTCAAATAGCTTCAACATGTCACCATTACATACACTACCTTGCGATGCATATGTACCTCATCATGTGCACCCATGTGACTTCACAACCAATGCACCCAAGGCCTGTGGGTAGCTCTCAAATAGCTACAAGAAGTCCCTGGGACATCCACTACCCTGCAATGCATTTGTACCTCATCACGTGCACCCCTGTGACTTCACAGCCAATGCATCCAAGACTTGTGGGTAGCTCTCACATAGCTACAACATGTCCCCGGGACATACACTACCATGCAATGCATATGTACCTTGTCACTCCCTCTGAAGAGGAACCACACCAAGCTATCTCTCTTATTTTCTCGGGCCCTCCTGTGAGGGAGTTAAGCCCGGTCTCGCTCTGATACCATGTTGGTATTTCATAAGAGATGATATTGTATATGAATATATTATTACAATGATGAGTTTTTTGTATATATATAACATATGGTGACCATCCATGAAAGGATGTGTCCCTTGGATAATAAATAACTACATATTTATTATATATATTTATACTTTGTATTATAAATATCATTTCATATTATATATATCTATATATATATATATATATATATATATATATATATATATATATATATATATATATATATATATATATATATATATATATATGGAAGAATGTCTTCCCGATGTTGTCTAAACATCAACACTATAGAGGTTGAAAGGTAAAAAATACAAATGACATTCTCATTGGGTTTCTTAGGAGGAGGTATAATTTCAACAATTGGCTTACCCTTTTCCTGAAAAAACTTTCTATGTGAAAGGGAAACAACATCCAAAATAGGAGTCAGCTTATCCTCCAGGGATAAATTGAGATAACAAATGATGGTGAGGACATCCCAAAACTAGGGTAACTTTGGACAATGATCAGAATAATGATTGTAAGTATCACACAAATCACATTGAGGGTTGGTACACAAAAGTTTAATGGGATTTTTCAATTATTCAAAGAGAGGGATCTCCACATTGGGACTAGATGGGTCTCGTTCTAAATCACCATAATTAAAGAGGTCTCGTAACTCTAGGAGCAATGTAAAATTATTAGTTTTATGGCTAGTGAGATCATGTAATGCACATGAAAAGATAGCTCTAGTTGTAGTGGTTGTGGTGACCATAGTTTGTCTAGAGGTGGTGGTTCCCCCAACTTTCTTGAGTTTTCACCTATTCATAGATCCTTTCCTAGACTTGGTAGGGACTAGTTGGGCCTATGTAGATTCCATAGAGGAAACAAGGGTGACACTTGCAAGCTTCCCAGGTTTTAAAATGAAATTAGGAGTTAGTTTCGAAGGCATGGGAGGGGTTTGAAGTTCTAGGTACACATTAGGATCCCCATGGTGAGATTAGGAAGGTTTAATGTATCCATCACAAGGGTACATACAACTCATAGATGGGGAAACAATAACGAGAATTTAGAAAAGGGATACTTGTAATTGGGATTCCTTCAACATCATGTTGCAAAAGAAACAAGAGCAGTCGGTTGAACATGTGGTTGCAAGGATGAATCCCTAGACAAGGAAGTTGTTGAGGTAATGGGTTGTTGGGAGGTTGTCATTGTACGAACATTGGATTGACCAAGAGGTGTCACTTTCAGCAAGGGATCGTAGCACGTACCAAGCAATGTGAAATTTGAAGATTCTAGGACAAACATTGATGAATGAGGAGATGGTCTGGTTTTCATCCACAAAAGGAAATACACTACCAAGGTTGAGTTGAGCTTTGGAATCATAGTAAGTTAGTTGATTTATGGTAATGATCTTCCCTTCATGGAGGAAGCTCATGGTACAAAAAATCTACGAGGAAACCACCATTGTCGCATACATATAGCTACATACTAAAAGGATGTTGTAGTCTAATAGAGCATCTAAAACCTCAAAATCAATAAGAACCTATTTTCCAACTAATTGGATGGGTACATTTTGATACAAACCTTCTAGTTGAGAGGGTTTTCATTCATACGCACGAAGATTAATTATAGAGGGGACAAGCTCAATAGATTCTAACTTCTTCTGAGCATGAGGGTTATGGGCATTCTGTCATAAAGAAACCTTTGGCACCTTCAAGGTAATATTAACAATAGGTTGGGAAATATACAAAGCTCCATTACTAACCAATGGAGGGTTATTTGATTCAACGGGTGATGCTTTAGGAGGCATGCCATACTAGTATGTTTGGGTTGAAAATTTAATATCCACCAAGTTCATGTACAAATTTGAAAGGTACCATCTTCAGAAGGTTTGGGGTCTGCAGGTTGACTAGAAGGAACGGCTTCTAGGGTGGATATAAGGTCTTGCATTAGAAAAGGATTACGCAACATAGTTGGTTCTGATGATGAAGGTGGGATAGGTTGGGTAACGAGTCGATTTGGTGCTTCTTGGGATTTATCAGCCAACTCCATCGATTGAAGAAACTCAAATATGAGTGGACGCTAATGGGTATAATGTTCAATATCGCCACAAATAGTGAAAGGATGGTTAGTATGAAGCTAAGGGTTGTTTCCTTGGTTTTGTTGGGAATCGTGATCTTCACTCTAATTTGGGACATTTTGATTACCTCCGGAATTATTGGGTGGATGGTTCTAGTTATCTTGATTCTAGTGTTGGCCATTACGCTTATATTTCCCCTTATTCTTCTTTTTGTTATTATTATTGGGATTTTGTTTGGAGGGATTGGGGACATTTTTCTACACATACACTTGGCCTTGTGAAGGGGGTGTAATTTCACCAACATTGACTATCAGTTCAAGTACAATAATGGGAGGTACTTAAGTTGTTAGTAGAGGTCCAGGAAAGGGATAATATGGATTCGCAACCACCCCACTACAAGAGGAACTAGTACAAGTATGACCATGCACTTGTTGATCTGTAGGAGGACATGAATAAGATGTGCTAGTTTTGAATTGAAATGTCTATTAAGAGGGATCTGGTGGATAATTATGATAACTATAAGGCATTGGGGGACACCCTACAGGAGGTGGGGATAAGAGGTATTAACTCCACTATATGGGTTTTTGTATATATTAGGTCTCGAGGGATAAGGGTATGGATTACTCTTCAAAATAGACCCAATGAAAACATCAGTCACATGGGATGCCCACAATCTAGACAAGTCACCTAAGCGAGAATGAGGAGCATCGGAAAGAATGGTGTATAAATATCTTGACTAGGTATAAATCAACTCATATTGTGGAACCTTTTGGATGGCTTCTTCCTTAGTTTTGGGCATGGTCATGTCCACATATTTGGTAATAAGAGGAAGTAAGGACTTCAAAAACCAATCCATAAGGAATCAATAAATAATTCCAGCCTTACAAAAATGATGTCTCCTATGCCATTCATGAATATAATCTATGATGTGGGTAGCAGTAGTTTGACAAAAATTGGTAAGGATGTATATCCCTACATCATGGGGAATTGGAAGTTGAAAAAAGGTTAAAAACACTTTGGCAATGGATCTCAAAGGTGTTATGGGTATTGGTGGGTTGAGCAATATACCATTTGGCAACCACACTTATGAGGTTGCATTGAAACATCCAAAGTCTAATCAAGTCATATGTGATACTATTGGATGAGCACCAAAAGTGGAATGACATGATATGATTCAAGGGGTCCTCTCTATCATGACCCTAAATCTTAAGAATATTAGAGAATAATTCGGTCGGCTTGGCTATCTCAATAGAATTATGTTTAATAGGATCATTTATTGGTTTGGTCAAATCTAGGAGATTTAACCCATCCATATAAGGTAGGGCGAGTGGAGTTTGTGTTTGAGGTTGGTTTTGAGTTTGATTAGTTCCCACCATGATGGGAACTAGGGTTGTATATGAAGGTAAACTATTTAAAAGGAGACTAACTCTGGGAACACTCCAACTACATGGCCTTGAAGGAGACAAGAGTTTTGAACCCGAAGAAGATGAACTTTTTGAATTCGAAGATAATGAGCCTAAAAAGGGACTAGACTATTCAATTATAAATTGTTGAGTAGGATATAAGACATGACCAAGAGTTTTTAATGGAGGTAGGCCTCTAAATATACATGATGGTCTCCTAGGGGGTGCAATAGTTCCTAGGTGTAAATCATTTTCTCAAAGATAACATGAATCTATCAAATAACTAGAGTCATAGAAGAAAACACTCAAGCAATAAGTGATCAAACAAATATACTATGTGCTTGAGTGGTGCAACAAGTGGTCTTGAGTGTGTTTGAATCACAATGTGAATTTCCTAATTGAAGCTTCCATCCTAAAAACAAAAAAGACTCTAGCCAAAATACAAAGTAAAAGCACTCAAACAAACCTAGACTATGACCCTTCCAAACCCTTTCTTCTGAATGGTTATAGGGGCCATCGAAGAAAGAATACAAATAGTAAAAAGAGGGCCTTCCAAACACCTACCATGAGAGATGATGAAATCCAGTGTAGAAATGAGTGAAGGTATGAATGAGATAGTTATAAATAGGAGACAAAGGGTGATAAAATTTCAATGGCCCATAGAAATTTGTCTCGGGTTCCCTCCCTCACGTGAGAGTCGCCTAGGTAGGAACCTAGTAGAATTACCATTAAGATACCTCTTCATGGATACATTCAATAGGTTACCTTGCCTTCAAGATAAAATCAAACAGTAACGGTATATTCAATATTGAAAGAGCCAGAAATCACAATAAAACCCTTGGTCCTAAGTTTGGCATTATCCACTCCAAAGAGAAGGCATGTTGTTGAATGTGACTTGACTATATCCAATAGAAAGTATTTTATGTTCCCTAATCAGTCAACCACTATGTTTCAAATGTGAATGGTTGTGGTGAGTTATTTGGATTCCAATATTCACAACCCTAACTCATCTACAAATTTCTTTTGGTTCCAAGTGGGTTTTAATGAGTTAAATTAAGTGGTTAATTTTAGGTTGAGCTTTGGGTCATGAACCAAGCATATAATTAGGGAGTGAAGTGTGTGTACTTGTGGTGTAACCAACTTAAAAAACTAAAAATATTCTTGAAACATAAATTCTTGCAATCAAAGAGACTTAAAATTGAAACACTAGCTCAAAAGAAGACAAATATTGAAGTGAAAGATACTTGTTCTTTATCCAAATGAACCTTCTAATTAGAAATCAGCATTAATCAGTTTAAATCAACAAGAAAAACTTATATTTCAACCTAGCTATGGACTAGGACTTGGATGACTATGCAATTTCCAAAGTTAAAGTAAGTGAGTCAAATACGAAGAATTGAGCAATTTCTTCAACTCAACTAACTTTTATTTTGAAATAAAATGTTTTTTATGACAACAAGCACACAAGACTTGAAAGCTGAAAAACAAGTAGAAAGCAAGTTGAAAAACATAAAGAAAAATGTCTCAAATAGAAAGAAAAAACTAAGAACAAATACTAATGCAAAGAGGAAGCTTATCTTCATCCAACATTTCTATGATTTGAAGCAACTTCAAGAAACTATCCAAGCATGCAAAGGTTTTGTAATTAGTATGTTGACTCAAAGAGATGTAATGCAACAAAAAAAAATCCTAAAAGTGAAAGGTACTAAGAACCCTAAGGGGTCTCTTCTCTATCAACAATGTTTCCCTAAAAATACATTACAATACAGCACTACCCACCTATCATCCCAGGAGGACCCTACAGGGATATTGTTTAAACTATGACAAAACTAGGAAACTAAATTTTCTTCAACGGTGAGGACAGTGCATAAAACTAGCCCAAAATGAATGCTAGACTAGTGTAGAAAAATGGAAAAAATATGCACTAAACAAGTGTAGAAATCTGGGCAAAAAGTTGTGATGATGGACCGGTGTAGAAAACAAGCCAGAAAACTACATTGTACTAGATATAGGAAGATGAAGTTATCGGGTTGTAGTCGAGGTTGAAACAAGGATTTTCAACCAAATAACCTGTCTAAAGTAGAAAAATATAGGAAGAGAAAGAAACTTCAAACTCAAAGTCTATGAATGAAATATATGGGGGGATAACCATGACACCCACAACTAATGAAGAAGATATAAGGCAATTCCCCAGTGGAGTCATCAATCTGTTGGTGGGTATTTGTCCCAAAGGTGAGAAAAATCCCCTTAAATTCAATGGTTGTAAATTGAGCCATATAAAAATGGTTATAGTTCATATAACTAAAACCATATATCTACTCACATGTATCAAACCATAGATCATATAAGAGATAAAATACAAAGCATGAAGAAAAACTTACTTAATATGAACAAAGGAATTGAAACAATGTAAGATTTCCATTACCATAATGAAAAGACAAAGAATCAACACTTGGTGGATGAGCTTGTTGAAGTCAGATGGGCTCCAAAGCCTCTCTTTGGGATGGGTCCTTTGCTTCCTTGGTGTACTTGTAACTCCAAACTTAGTAGATGAATAAGGAAAAGAGGTTGGAATATGAAATAAAAAGGAAGATTTCCTCAATATCTTAATTACATTTCAATATCATAGCATTAATTTGATGGATGGATGTGGAGAGTGATCTCAAGTGCTTTATTTATAGTTGTGTAGTGGATAACCACCTTGACATGGCCCTCCTCATAGCGGTTTAATACGATTGGATTAAAGTTAAAAATAACAATTAGGGATTGATATGGTCCACATGTAACTAACATCCCATCATGATAATTCGGGTGCATCAATGGGGGCTAATAAACAAACAAAATCAGTGATTTAAAGGGGTAGCATGGTTTTTAGGGGTTTTTTAACACTATCTATTCACACATTGGGTCAATATCTATGCTAGCCAATTTTCAATTTCAAGGTTTTACTAGGCCAATTCCATGAAGTTTGAGGTCATAAGATGATGGAAAGGAGTTGGAGATGAGGGTTATGCATGCCAATAGTGATGTGTTCATGTGTAACTACTAGAAATTCTGCAATTGAACAATATTGAGGTGATAACAAGAAACATGAAGGAAACTATGTCTGTGATATTTCCAGGGAAAAGGTCAAATATATCATAGTCAAATGGGGCCTTACGAATGTAAAACCAAGAATAGGTAAGTATACTTGATTGAATAGGAGAGTTGGATTTGTTCATATCGATACAAGACTCGATATATTTCTCCTTCATGGGAATTTCTAGAAGAAAATCTAGAAATTCCAGTTACCGTCTCTCTTTCCATGGCTTCAAGATCATTGCCCAATCTCTTTATCGATCCTTTTGAAAAGAGACTTTGTCCCCCTCCCCTTCAACTTCAATCCCCTATGGTTGATTGAAGGTAGAGTCATGGATATAATTGTATAATTATGAGCTCAAAAGTTTGAAGTTTCCCTAGGATTTATATGGGATTCTAAGGTTAAATCCACCAAGACCACCCTTAAATATTGGACTAAAAGAAATTACAAGGAACTGGCAGTGACAAGAAAATATTTGTTGCACCAGCTAGAAGATCTTCAGGAAAACATGGAACAAATAGAAATAATCCAGCAACGACAATCGCAAGAGAAAAATCTCTACTAGAAAATATATATTGCACATAGGAAGGAGGAGAAGTATTGGAGGATCAAATCAAAAAGCCTTTGGTTGAAGGTAGGAGATAAAAATACTTATGTTTTCCACGAACACTCTAAAGCCCGATATATGAGAAACAATGTTAAGGAAATCCAAAAATGCAATGGAAATAAAACTGCAAAATTTGAAGTAATAAAAAATTAATCTTATCAACATTCCAAAGGATTATACATAGAGGAGGAAAAGGTAACATTGGACATTATTGATTCAATGACATATGAAATCCACAGTCTTCTCTCTAAATTGGAGAATTTAGAACTAGTCGAAGAAATAGAGGTAGAGGATGTCATATCAATGATTTGGGCCTAAGAGCTTGAAAAGGTGTTAGGAGCTAAAAGATTCCCCATTTCCTTTTATAGGGCATGTTGGGATATTATTAAAAGAGACAAAGAACAGGGTAGGTGGAAGTACCAAGTCTTATTTTCTTTCCCTTATCCCTAAAGAATCTAACATGTCCTCCTTTTCCAAATTTCATCCCATCTATTTATGTAAATCATCTTATAAAATTCTTTCTACAATTGTCGCCAATTTTTTTAGGAAGATCCTTCCTAAAATCATCTCTGAGAACCGAGGGGGTGGTTTATTAAAAAAGTCAAATTATTGACAACATCATCATGTTTCAAGAGGCTATTCATTCCAATAGATGAAGAAGGAGAAAGGATTGATCATCAAAATGGATATGGCCAATGATTTTGATCAAGTATGTCTTTCCTTTATTTATAGAGTTTTTAAAAAAAATGATTTTGTAAAAACTTTATTTGTTGTATAAAAGATTGTGTTGGAACATCCTCCTTCTTCCACAGTAAAAGATGATTAAGGAAGGGATTCCCTTTATTGCCTCTTCTGTAAATCGTCAAAGTAGACTCCTTAAGTAGAGGATTGGAATATGAAAGATGGATTGGTTATTTGCAAGGAATCTCAATCATGAGAGGAGCCAATGAACTGAATCACTCTCAATTTTTCAATGATACCTTACTTGGTGGGGCTTTTATCATGATTKCAAAGAAATTAAAATMTCTTCTTGATATATTTGTTAATGCTTATGATGGATGTGTAAAAAAAMAAAAGATATGTATTTATGGTTGGATTGCCTCACCTCATCTTATGACTTCCATAGCCARCACTATGGAGTTCTCATGCGTCTTAAACTAGTATTCATTTATCTATCTTGGGATCCTTATCTTTTTTRACAATCCTAAAGCAATTGACTGGCAAAGTATTCCTTAGAAATTCAAGATGAAAATGAGTCAATGAGGATCATGATGGTTAAATCTATCTAGGAGAGTTTTTTTAATAAAGGTTGTTCTCTCGTCYTTGCCTATATATCAATAGTTTTCTATGTTACTGCCTACGAGAATCATGGAGAAAATAGGGCCATTGTTGAGAAAGTTTTTGTGGAAAAGAGACAAGTCAAACACCAAAAAATTCCATTTGAGTAAATTGGAGCACATTTACCTCTCCTTTAACTAATGGTGATCTTGCAATTAAATATCCCCAGCTTATGAATCGAGCAATGCGAACAAAACATTTATGGCGATTAGTATCAGGTCAAAAGGAATGGTGGAGATACCTTAGAGGATTATAGGGAGATCTGCGGCTAGGGTTTTGGATGCACTCTCACTGCTAGGGTTTATGAAAACTACAAATTTCCAACTTGATTCTCTATGTTTTCGCTGAGAGTGTGCATATCTGAGCCACGCCATGGAGTCTTCAGGTGAGGGGCGAGATCCCCCTTCCAAGAAATATAGTGATAGCTGAAACAGGTGGTGGGGGAGGATCATGATCGTCTTTTTAGCTTTCACTGCATCTTCAAACTATAGCATCCCAAGTAGATTCTAACAAGGGGAAGTGATGGAAATCAAACCCGATTCATCCCATCCAAAGGTGGCTCGAGCATGGGAGACGGAAAAATTCCTTCCACATGCACTAGTGGATCCAAGATACATTATTAGTTCAGTTCGGGTTGGAGATAACACCCAATATATGTGGGATCATGTATTCATAGGAACATTTCTGAGACTATGGCCTTCAGAGAGGGACCTTATCAAATGGATCAACACTTGGTACAAGCCAAAGGGCCATTTTGACATTCAGTTGGGCTCCAAGGGATATTTTACAACCATTTTTCACAATCTAGAAGATAGAGAATGAATCTTTGAAAATGCCCCATACTTCTTCAATTCAGTTGGGCTATATCTGAGAAACTGGACAGAATGGTTCATCCTGGAGAAGGATAATTTTACATATGCCCCTATCTAGAGTCATCTATATTCACTCCCACATGAATTTTGGCTAGAAGAAATTTTGGTAGTAATAGGGAAGATTCTGGGAATCTATGTCAATACTATCTGTTGGAGCCGCCTTTTTATTTTGTTCAAATCTATTTTAAAATGTCAAATGTCGGGTTTTAAGTTCTTTTTCGCTTCGTGATATGAACCTACTGAAAATATCAGTAGTCTCGACATGTGAAATAGCGAGGGATGTTATGTTTCACAACTTACCACTTTATATCATTAAACGAAAGTCTTTACTTTTGGTACCTCGGAATATCTCTCTTTGGGGGTCACAAGTCACAAGATTTACAAACCCCGATGTGCAAGGTCACGAAAAGTTTCAAAATCTTACCTCAGGGGAAAGCCGGGAGTAAAATTCTTTAAACCCCAGTCAAGTGTTGTCGGGATTTCGCGTCTCGACATTCACTCCCTCCTAAAACATTACCATCATAACCCCGAAAGATGAAGCCGCGAGATCCTCACATAAGTAACCCGGGTTAATGTCCAGAGTGTGTAGTTTTGACCATGGTTAAAGCCTCTTGGGATTTCGCGACTTGGCATACGTTTCTCTCGGAAACTATACCCTCGAAGCCCCGAGCCGCGAAGTCGCGATATAAATTAAAACATGATTAATAAAACACTTAATCTGAATACATCCTCACTTAACTAAATCTAATCATCGCAATCTCAGGTTTTGGAGGTTCAAAAGGTCGGAGTTAATAGTCTCGATACGGCGAAAGTTGAAATGTTTTTTTAAATCCTGATTAAGGAATCCAAGCCAGCCTAATCAATGTTTAATGCAAATAATAATAATGCACAGTTTACGAGGTAATTTCAAATGTTCCTTGTGCCATCTTGTGCCACGAACCGTCGAATTTTATGGCATTAATTGGAAATAAGGCAAAACGGCAAAGTAAGGATATGGTTTTATTTGCCAAAATATCTATCTAATTATGATTGGACCATTATGTTCGTAAGGACATCGATGTGCTAAATGTTCGAAGATATAGATCTTTTGCTTCCTATTTTATTCGTAAAGTTCATTTATATCCTGCACAGAGAAGTTTTTCTCAGTAAGCTAACTTCTATATGTATACGCATTTTTATTGCAGAAGAACTAAGTTACAATCCCATGTCATGGCCCCGCAAAAAGCATCCAAGGCAAGCGCAGAGGTTTCAGGACAAGGTTCTGATAATATTTCGGATAATTCACCTCGAAGCGTTGATTATGTACGAACCTGGTCATACGTCTCAGAGGTGTTTCAATCACAGTTGGTGAACTACTCGGACGATTCCAGTGACAACAAAACAGACGACATGACTACCAAATACAAGATCGTCGTCCATGTAGAGATGCACAAAGTAGCATCCCGGCCACGTCTTCTACCTTACTATGACATGATCTGATGGGCGCTAGATCATGTAGACATCCCTACCAGAACCATCATCAGCGAGCAAGGGGTCACTGTTGGGACCTTCAGACCAGAAATCTTACAGGTTATGTACAAATTACCACCCACGTCAGACTTCTCATACAATGCGAAGTTTCTAGATGGTTTTAAACACAAGGAATGCGAGCAATACGCGAAAAGTTTATCTGATTTGATTAAGGATTGGGTCTCACACCCAGCGAAGTTCAGGGAAGACAGCAATGGAATTTATTCCATATCTTCTTTGGAACCACAGTTCAAGTACGTAGCGATGATGACCTGTAGATTGTATGGGAGGGAAGACACCACGCATTTTTTCCTCCAATGGGTGCCCTTGATATACTTAGTAGCAGAAGGCTCTTCTTTCGACTGGGCTAAAATGTTATCAGATAGCCTGACCAGTCGGATTACAGAATATCAGACGCAGAAAGAGAGCGGGAAAGCTGCTTCATTTTTTATGTCTGCATATCTCATGGACGCAGTATGTTCCATGACGCCTTTTCCCTTGATGAATTGGAGCTGGGCTCCATCGGATGTTGAGCCAGTCCATGTATACCATTCTAAGATTTGGGAGGACAAGGCCTCGTATTTCATATATGAAATCTTCAATTGGGTGATGGTACCGATGCATGTTGTCATCTTCGGTAATCCGCCACCCAGGATATCGGATAGCATCACGAAAAATTTAAGCAGAGTGGCTGATTGGTATGTGGAGAAAGAATTCTCATACATCAGGGTTTTCGGCGCTTCCATCCCTCCGCATGATTTACCCTTACTTATACCCGACAGGCTGGCTTGTCGTGAGATCATCAGGCAAACTGTAATTGGCGGTATAAGTAAAGAATTGAAAGGGTATTCAAAAAAGGTATGGCCACCTTTTCCTATTCATTTAAACACCTATTCATTATTAGACTTTGGGCATGCAAACATCGAGGCAGCAGCCCTAGAAGATATAAATTTGGTTCATATCGAATTCAAGAAACACGATCCACACAGGATCATGAGTAATCATTTGGACAGTTGTGGCCTCAAAATATTTGAGCACGAGAATTCGCCTCACGATGATATTTTCCGAGGCACGAAATCTTATGACGAGATTTTGGCTCGAATAGAAGCCTTGTCGCCCGAAGAGAGGGCCGATGTTGTCAGATTCCAAGAGCATAGGAGGAGTTGCCTCCCTCCAGTATTACGAGGTGAGAATCCGACGACCGTAGAGGTGCAGAAAACAAAGGCCGAAGGCTCTAAAGGTTCAGCGCCCAACCAAGAAGAACAACAGGATAAAGAAGAGCAAGTTGGGGGGCAGAGATAGGAATCTGAGGCTTTCGGTCCTCCAAGAGAGTCAAATTCGGTCATTACTCCTGGGAAATCTTCTAAACAGGTCGGTAATACCATCACCTCCATTACCCCCCTACAGACTGCAAAGGAAATCCCGGACGCAAGTTGGATTTTGGGTGAAAAATTAACACCTATATCAGTTGAAGAGCTACCTCCAAATGAATTCTTCTTCGATAAGAAGAGGAAAGTGGTTGTGAGACAAGAACTCTACCAAGAGGCAGGTACTGTCTCTAAGAAATTTAAAATTTTAACTGATGGGAAAGATATGAAGAAAGTAGAATTCGCGACGCAAATAGCAGGAACATTGGGTGCTTTCGCCACGGCGAATCAATATTCAGTCGAGACCCTAAAGGATCAGCTAAAATGAAAGAATCGTTTGATCAAGACACTAGAGGCTAAACTATCTACAGCAGAGGTTGTTGCTAAAGATCAGGCAAGTG
>ML784818.1:44069-60809 GCA_009831015.1 Picea engelmannii
CTTCCTCAAGTGCTGCAAATGATCTTCATGGCTGCTTGAAAAAATAGTTATGTCATCAAGATATATCAAAACAAATTTGTCTTTTTCTCCAACGAATGCAATGTCCATTTCTCTCTGGAAACTAGCTCCAGCATTCATCAGTCCAAAAGGCATCTTTTCATACATGAAAGTGCCCCATGGAGTGGTAAAGGCAGTCTTTTCTCTGTCATCCAGATGGACAACAATCTGATTGTATCCGGAGAATCCATCAATAAAAGACATCACACTGGACCCTGACACCTTCTTTAAAATGTGTTCCATCTTGGGCAGCGGGTAGTTGTCTTTCCTGGAACACTTGTTTAAATTTCTGAAATCCACACAGAGTCTGATCTCCCCATTTTTCTTTCTGATAGGTACAAGGTTAGCAATCCAATCTGAGTATCTGAGAGGTATAATAATTTTAGCATCCAATAATTTCTTGATCTCTTTTTCCATGGTAGGCAGCAACATAGGACTGAAAGATCTGAGCTTCTGCCTAAATGGTTTAGTATCTTTATTTAAATAAATCTTGTGTTGAATTATCTCAGTGTTGAATTATCTCAATGTTGAATGTTTTCAAGTCACCACATTGCCAAGCAAAGATATCAACAAACTCTTTTAACAACTCACCATACTCATCCTTTTGCTCTTCATACAAATGAGAAGCTAAGTTGACATATTTAGGATCTTGTTCACTGGCCACATTAAACTAAAAGATATATGAGTCCTCTTCCTTCTTTTCCAATTTGACAGCCACATCATTATTATCAAAAAGCTTTTCTAAAGGGACCAATCCTTTAGGAATTATGTTAGTGGACAATTAAACAATTTCATGTGCTCCAATTTTACTTCTGAGCTTTGGCTTCTCAGCTTCTTCATCATGTTCATTTTTCAAATCAATCTGCAAATCTACAAACTCATCCATTACTGCAAGGAATTTGGTGAGTTCAGCATCATCTTCAAAAACCTTCCAAAACTTTACATTATCAGGGAGTGATGGCCTATACTTTACTTGGACTTCATAGTTTAATTTAGGAGGTAATGGAGGTATGAAAGAGCAGGCTGAAACAGCCAATGAATCAGCTAGTTCATTCATGTCTCTAGGAACATGAGTAATCTTGAAATCTGTAAAAGCATGAATCACTGTCAAAACTTCATCTCTATAGGCTTTCAGCCTAACATGTTTGGCCTGGAAGGATTTGTTTACTTGCTGAATTATTAGGTCTACATCTCCAAATACCTATAGTCTTTGAATCTTCATCTCTTTGGCTACATTTAATCCTAGGAGCAGCGCCTCATACTTTGCAATGTTGTTAGTCACTTTAAAATCAAGCTTAAAAGACAAATGAGTGGTTTCTTTTAATGGGGAAATGATGACTATGCTTGCTCCAGTTGATTCTCTTGTACATGCCCGTCAAAGAACATTGTCCACAAATCATTCTCACCTATTTCTGCTGGCTGCACAATGGGTTGCTTAAGTAATAATGATTTCGAAAGAGTGTCATTGATTTGAAGTATACATGACCCCATACATGTGTCCACTGAATAAGTTGGGTGATTGACAGGATTCTAATCATCACTGATTATGTATGCAAGATGAGATTCTTTGTACAACCTTTTGTGTTCTCCACCGAACATCGGAATTGTGGCATATGATAGATCCATTTGCAGAGTTCCACCAAGTCTTTTCATGAAAGATCTAGACAAGAGACATCCAAATTTAGGAGGGATGTCTGCCACAACCACATCCATCACCATGGTTTTCATTGATGTTGAGGTCAAGGTCACTGCCAAATCTTTAATAAGCCCAAAGCATTTAACTCTCTTAGAGTCAAAAGAGAAAATATCATGATAAGTCTTAGTGATTTCCAGACCAAGTTCTTCCATCATAGCCTTTGGCATCAGATTATGAGATGCACCTGAATCTAAGAGACAATTATGCAAGATTTTGTCATGAATATTCAAGGAAATGTAAAATGGTGGATAGCTCTCATCCCTATCTTCAATCATAGGACCTAGGATAATAGTAGGTTGATTATCTTGAATGTCGAGGATATCAGCAGAGTCAGAAGTGCATCTTGGATCAAGGGTGCTTAAAATGTTTTTCTTAAATGACTCATTTTTCATCAGCTCAACTAGAGGGATGGGAATTTTAATTTTTTGGATTTTTGCTTCAAGATTAAAAGATAATGAGGTCTTGTCAGATGTTTTTACCTCATGGGATGGTGCTTTTAATGCAATCTGCGGTTCCTTTAAGTTCTATTGATCTTGATTCTGCTGCTTGGTGGGTACAAGGTTTTTCTTTTTAGGAGGAGGTGTAGTACTCTGTTTTGTAGCAGCTGCCTTAGATATGAGATTGTATCTATTTTCCTCATCTGCCTGAAAGACACCATTGTCATCAGAAAGTTCATTAATTTGTCCATTTGTAAGGGCCTCCTCATAATCATTTTGAGTCAAAAATGATTTTTCTAGCTCTGCTTTGACACAATGAATATGGTCTTCTTTATCTTTTGGACATTCATCTTCATCGTATTCTTCCATCACAGCATTTTGAAGAGGAGCCTTTATCTTCTGATCCTCAGTAGGATTTCTCTCTCTCTGCAAAATCTGCACTTGTTGATTATTTCTCCTGAAGTTGTTTGGATTCTGATTGGAATTTTTGTTTGTATCATTATAAGTAACCCTTCCTTTGGCAGGCTACTTATTTTCAATTTTAAGTTTAGATATCTCAGAAGTTAAAGACTCTAACATTTTAGCCATCTTGTCTAGTTTTGGATTAGTATTGGATGAAGAAGAAGCTTCATCTCTAGGCTTTCTTCTATCAGCGTTTCCCTTCAACTTATGAGCAGTCAATATATTCGATTCCACTTCAAGGGCAGAATCTTGCATCAGAGATAGTGTAGGTGACCTTCTTTCTCTCAACAACAGACAGAATTCTTAATCAAATGAATTTGCATATGTGATTTTGGCAGAGGCATCTGAGGGCTTTATCTCTGCTGGTATTTTATTGTACATAATATTGAACCTTTTAGTGAAATCAGAGACTGTTTCACCATTTTCTTTCCTTAGATTTCCAAATTCAGTAATATAGTACAAAAAAACTCTTCTATCACCCCCAGTGCTTCAAAACGATATCATCCAATTGCTCTATGCTAGTTATTGAACTAGCAGGAAGTTATTTGAACCACTTCCTGGCATGGCCATCTAAGCTTTGGAAAAAAACTCAGGTCCAAACATCTTCTTCCTCAATGTTAAGGTTTTCTGCATAACTGTAAAAGGCCTCTATATGTTATTCAACAGTCACATCACCTTCACCTGTGAATTTGGGCATATACTTCTGATAGTCTCCTGTAGGCATGGTTGACACTGGATTTGGCAATATTAATGGTGCATACCTAGCAGCTAGGAATTGTTGCATCTTGGTCAAAGGAGGAGGTGCAGCGATAATGATTATTGGTGAGAGAGGTGATAGACTTTTCTTCGATTCCTCAGCACTGGGGGGATTTAATTTTAAAGGGGGAGAACTCTCTGATGGGAAAGAAGTTTTGTATGAGGCTATATAGAATTTTGTAAGTTGTTCAACGAAGTTTTCCTCACCTTTAGCAGACAGTTCTTGAAGAATATGCTCTACAGCAAGGAGGCTAGTGTGAATATTTATATGGTCTTCTTCCTGTTGTGAGTGAAAAGACTCAAGGGATGATGAGCTGTGATTTCTTTCTAAAGTTTTAGATGATTCTTCAACCAAATTTGAGCCTATCACTTCTTCTGCAATGACATTTTCCTCTTGATAAGAAATAATTGATTCTTCTACAGTTGTTACAGACACTTTTTCACTGACAATCTTAGAGGAAGAAGATCCAGTGTTTTCTTCTATGGATTTCTTAGAATGAGAAAGAGGATTACTTTGGGTACCTGATTTTGAAGTTTGACCTTGAAATGATCTTCCTCTTCTGAGAATTAGTTCTGGGTTGGGCACTGGTGTGACAGGTGATTCTTGTGGATTCGCCCTAGTACTAATCTTCTTTGGAGCCAGGATGAACTTGTGGAGTCGCCAGATAGATGATTACAACCAAAGTAATGTCTAATATTTGTATATTATCAAAGATCAGCTATGTGTCATCTGCCATGAAAGATGAGCTTCAGTCTCCTTTCCCCGGCAACGGCGCCAATTTGTTATCACTCCAAGAAACTCTTTGAGGTTGTAAGACAAAGATGCTTGGTAACTTAAGGTAAACTTGTGTTTGTATTTTATATGTGTGGATCAATGGGATAACTCAATTACAGTATGGTATTCAGACAGTCAAAATGAGAATCAAATGAACCAATGCTCTCAAGGATCAATAATCATATGATAGATTTTAAGTGGGTGAGAAAACAATGCTTATAAACCAAATACAAATGTAGGGTTTAAAAGACAATGATAAGCAACTATTAATCAAGTTATCAGTTGACCAATGAGATGACAGTCATTCTGCAGCTAAAACAACTTGAATAAGAGTTCAGAAGGAAAGATGAGAATCTGACATCAATAGAGAGAGAAAACTGTGATTTGTATTATCATATGGAAAAGACTGTTTACAATGTAGTATTTTATGTATCCAAAATCGAACCCTGGCATCTGAAAAAGATAGGCATTTATAGCCTTTAAAACAAGACTTAGATCCTGGAAAACTGGATCTGGATTTCTAAATATAGAAAACAAAAAACAAAACTAAATACAATAGGATAACTAAGAACTAGTTCCTATGAATCGAATTGTCTTCAAAGTTTGTCTTCGACATCTGGTCTTCATCATTGCTATGTCTCTGATGTGTCATGGAGGAAAGGACACATGTCTTCAGTGGTTGGAAAACTTTCACAGCTGTAAGTAAGGTGATGGYTGATCATATGAGTATTCACCTTATATATCTCCACGAATATTTGAAACTGAATATTTCATGATTTGGTGATTGATCTTTTTTATGCCCTCTTATCTTTTAAATCACCCAAAAATCGCTATGTTCGAGCTCAAATCTTCAAAATTATTTCTCTACGATTTCACCAGCTATTCTGCCTTAGAATTTTCTAATTAGCCGATGAAAGCTCTACTTTTCAACAGCTAATTGGTTATAATTGTGCCTTTTGTGCTGGTGAAAACTCTGTTTTAATCAAAAGGAAAACCTTCCGTGTTCAAAATCAAAAATCATTGTTTATTTGATTAATCTCCCTGCAAATTTACAGCAACCTGTGCCAGCACTTGTAAATCTGGATGTGTGGTAATTCTTGCTTTCAACTTTTTGATTTTTCTCTTCAGGCGCTTAGCTAACCACCATAAGCTATTATAATCCTTTGTGATCTTTTTCTTCTTCTTCTTATCCTTTATACTTTCATGTGCCAGCTTCTCAAAAGTTGCATTGGTCTTTGCAAAATTCTCTGATAAAGATTTATATCTTCCCTTTATCACCCTTTCTAGAATCTCTTGTTGTGCTATTATCTCTTTCAACTCCTTAATCTTCTGTGATTTGTTTGATTTCTTATTTCTTGAAGTTTCACCTTCATCTTTGGAAGTAAAAACTTCAAAATCCTGTGCATGTTCCATGGAGTGGTCTGGACTTTTGATGGCTAGAGTTTCATCATCTTTTTCTGGTTCTGTGTCTAAATCTGTGTATGGAAAATTTAGAACATTTACCTTCTTTACTGTGGATTGCTCTAAGTTTTTTTCAAAATCTAGTTTCTTTTAAGCTTTCTTAGGCTTTACGCTGGATTTTTTCTCTTCTGGTGACTTTGGGAGAGCTCTCCTTCTCTTCGAGCTACTCTGAGGAGTTGGTTGCTTCTTGCATGCTTTCTTCTTTTCATTCATAGGTTGAGTTTGGGTCTCAAAACCATTCCAAAAGAGAAAGTACTGGCAAGTTCTTTTTCTCTATCTCAATTCTTTCAAGGTGATCATTTTAATCAGGCCATAATGACAAAGGGCATTCTTGATGCTGAATGGTTCGGCTTTGATCCTATTACACACCTTTGTTAGGATTTTATGAAGAAAGAAAGGCAAATTTAGAAGGACCTTCCCTGTGAAGTGATCTAGGAGTCTAAAGTGATATAACATCAACTTGTCATACCTGCCCTATGAGGTTACATATAGTTGAATGCCCTTGAACAGAACTTGTTATTCCTCTTTAAGGTAAGAAATGGGGATACTTTTTTTCCAGGTGGATCTTAGGAGGAGATTTCAATATCATCCTCTCCCTTAATGAGAACATAGGAGGAAATCGCAGGTTGGAGGGGCAGAGAGTGGGATTTAAAACCCTAATCACACCCTTCATTTGGTGGATCTGGAGAACATCAATGGAGATTTCACCTGGTCCAACAGAAGATCCAGATCTCAACAAATAGCAAGCCACCTGAACAAGTTCCTAATTTTTGAACCCCTAATGTTGGATGGGATTCTCACGGAGGCCAACATTCTTTCTATAGCCGGTTCAGATCACTAGTCCATCCAAATATGACTAGACATAACAATCACTCCATGTTGCAATCCCTTCTATTTCAAAAAATTATGGCTAACACACTGTGACTTCTAGAAGAATGTTCAACAGTGGTGGGAAGATGCAGTGATCCAGTATGGATCACTAAGGTACAGGTTTCAACAAAAGATGAAGAACTTCAAACAACACTTAAAACATTGTAACAAGCACACCTTTGGAAACATCTTTCAAGCTCAAAAATATGTGGAGCAACAAATTAAGGTAATCCACCAAGAGATCATTGCTCAAGGGAGATTAGAGTGGCTTAAAGCAGCAGAGGAACATATTAAGCAACAACTGGAGGACAAATACGCATAAGAAGAAACCCTCAGGTGTCATAAGTCTTGCATCCAATGGCTTAAAAAAGGGGAAAATAACTCTAAATTATTCCATATATCCATGATCTAGAAAAGGCGTATAAATCACATCACCAGACTTGAGGATGCTCATGAACAGGAAATCACCACCCATGCAGATATAGAGTTGGAACTGGTAATATGTTATCAATATCTTCTCACATAGCCCTACCCTAATCAATCAGAAGAAATCGCAAAGATCACATGGCATATCCCCTCTCTGATATCTGCTAAAAAAATGTTTCCCTTTTGAGGTTGATCACGTTGGAGGAAGTGAACTTGGTAGTCAAGGAAATGTCAGCTAGTAAATCCCTAGGCCTTGATGGCCTCACCACATATTTTTTCCACCATTGTTGGCACCTCATCAAGGAATAATTCAGGCAGTTGATCGAAGAATTTAGAATCGTGGGTCAGGTTCTCTTGTCTCGCAATGCCACTTTTCTCACTCTGATTCCTAAATAGGAGCACGTGTCTCATCCCAAGCAATTATAGCCCATTGCACTAGGCAATGTTATTTACAAGATCATCACAAAGGTAATAGCTCTTAGACTCAAACCCATTCTTCCTTTCATTATTTCGCATGAATAGTCTGGTTATGTAGAGGGGCGTCAGATATTGGATAGTGTAATTTTGGCCCATGAGGTTATTCATTCCTTGAAATCCCCAGGCACACCAGTTATGCTTATCAAATTGGATATTTCCAAAGCTTTTGAAAAGATTAGTTGGCGGTATATTTGATCCCTACTTCTAGCCTTTGGCTTGAGTGATGAATGGTTCAAGTGGATCATGAATGTTACTTCCTCAAACTTCTTCTCAATTATGATTAATGGTGTTCCCTCTAAGCCCTTCTCCCCCTTTCATGGCATTCATCAAGGTGATACTCTTTCCCCCTTTATCTTTGTTATCATGGTCGAGGGCCTAAGTCAATACATATAAGTTACCATTGCATATGGATCCTTAAGAGGTCTCACCTTACATGGCCTAAACCCAATGATATCTCATAGCCAATTTGTAGACGATACTATGATGATGAGTTCCCCCATTGTCCGTGAAGCTCGACACATCCTTGAGATCCACATTGACTTCAGTGAACCCACGGGTATCTCTACTAACACAGAAAAATTCCATATTTTCTTCTTTAGTACCCCTCGAGTTGTCCAATATTACATCACCATAATCCTGGGCTTCAGTCGAATCTTTCTTCCGTCCAAATATTTGGGTGTTCCTCTCATAGACAATGCGCTCAGGAATAGCTCCTAGGAATTTTTTCTTGCTGCCATTGAAAAAAATTTGAACTCGTATACATTCTGAACATTAAACCTCGCAGGTCACCTGGTACTCTTAAAATCAGTCCTCCAAATTATTCCCATTTATGTATTTTCAGCCTTAACTGCCCCAAAATTGGTTCTCTATGTCATCAAAAATATTCAACACGGATTCCTTTGGCAAGGTGGAAAGGAAGGGTTAAAATGAGGTCTTACTAATTGGGGGGAAATTTGTAAATCGAAACATGCAAGTGTCTTGGGCTTAAGAGATCCTTATATTCTCAATCAGGTCCTGGGAGGGGAACTTTGGTGGCGATGGCTCAAGCATCCATGAGACCTTTAGGCTAGGATGTGGAGACACAAATACACTCTAGAAGTGGAGGAAGAGAAACTTATCATATGGAATGAAAGCATGGCAGGCTCCTTAATCTGGAACACAACTCAACAAAACCACTCCTTGATATAGGACCATGCATTTTAGCCACATTTTGGGAAATCTTGGGAGGAAACCATGCACTTTTTTGGACCGATTCTTGGCATTAGATGCCTCCTCTCATTCAACGGCACCAAATGAATGACTTCCACTCAAATATTAACCATACAAGACTGAAGCATGTGGTTGACTATTGGAAAATTAATAATCCCTCTTCTTTCTGGCCATAATAGAAGACCATTCATGCAAATCTTGACATTCCAGCTGGCACAGATTTAGGGCCTTGGCAATATGAAGCAGCACTTTGAAGAATTAGATTCAAGCAAGGATCTGACATTCTGAGATGGGGATATTCTCCTAAAAAAACATTATCCATTCAAGAATCATGTAGCCTGAAGGCCTCATTTAGCCAATTTTCATAGGACCCCATTTGGTACAATATATGGCAAACCAACCTTTGGCCCAAAGTTATCACCTTCCTCTGGCTAGTGGCTCACAAAAGTATTCTCACCTGGGACAATATAAGGAAGAGAGGATTCATAGGACCCTTTGTCTACCCCCTTTGTCTTCAAGCGGAGGAAACCCTTGAACATATGTTGAATCAATGCCATTATATCTCACAAGTCTGGGATCAAGTGGCATAATCAATGTGCACCTCAAACCAAAAAAGGAACAGTGTCATCGATACAATGGATGGATGGAGATTAATATCCTAAAAGATCCAATTATCAACCACATCTGGCATCTACTACCAGGATTTATCCTTTGGAAATTTTGGAAAGAGAGAAACAGTAGGATATTCTACTCTGCTCGACTTCCTTGTGAGGCAATCTGGACCAACATTAAGAAGAGCGTTCAGGAGACTGTCGAAAATTTCAAATAGACAGTGGATGATGTTTCTTGTGATACAGATGAATAGCCCATCTTTCTTGAATGGAACCTTTTCTTAGCCTTGGCACCATATATGCCTCACGTAGTCCTAAGCATTGGTCTTTCCCCCCTCATAGCTTTGTCAAACTTAATTTTGATTTGGATTCCAAAGGAAACATAGGTCCGGTTGGTTTTGGCATTGTTTTTAGGAATTACCAAGGCCTCATCCTTCACATTCTCATAGGTGACACAAGCCATGATTTGAATAATGTAGTAGAACTATGGGCTCTCATCAAATGCCTCTAGGTGGCTCTCTTGTTGAGCTTCTTCCAACTTATTGTGGAATGGGATTCCCAAGTGATATTGGTATTTCTTTCAAAACTCATCAATGGCTCGGACCCAGCCAAGATTTCCCCTAGCTGGAGACTCCTAAGCAATCTGGAACTCCTGCATTCTCTTCTCCTCCCTTATCTGGTTCTTATCCCCTCTCATGTTCGTCATGATGCGAACAAATTCGTTGATAAGATTGCCAATATTATTTTATTTAGAGGAGATATGGATCTTGAATTCAATCGTAACCAAAATCCAGAGGTTCCATTCTTTTGGAATGCATGTCTTTGGTGAGGAAGGAAGATTCTGCCCCATGTGGTGTCATCCAACTATTATGAGCAATAAAGGGGAGAAGAGAGGACAAGCCATTTGGTGGCTCGAACCTCTAGAAAATCATATGGACTTGACCTTTCATTCAATTCATGGTATATCCATCGAATATCCTTGGGTTCTACAACAAAGAAAGTTGTACTAGAAGCCAACAAATAGATCTGTCGATGCAATGCGAGCTCATCCCTAGTACCTTCGAGTACAGAGGGAAATAACTAAATTCCCCATGTCATGCATCGTTGAGAGGACCTCCAAGCCGCTCAATGCATGTCTAATTTACGCAACTCCTCTCTGGGCTCGTCATTGTGTTCACAATTTTTGGCTTTGACCTCACTAGACGGTGTTTCGATACTCTGTGATGTTGATTATTCTTGCTAGCAATATCTCATGTCGTCGGGAGCGTGTTTGATCACGCAGAGGTAGCGGATACCATAAACAATTGGGTAATAATTATGTAGGTTCATAAAACACTAGCAGCGATAGGAAAAGGAAAGGGATGGCTTCTCTTATTTAGAACCACAACGAGGAGACAACAATTGTTTGGGGGTGTAAAGTTGCATGGTTCGATAGGGATGGAAAATCTTTAGGATTCACCCCTCAACATGTTCCTAGACTGCTCTCTCTCACCAGGACCCGACACTCCACTTCGATTAACTCTAAAGTATTTAATAAGGAAGCCCATTCTTCAAGTTTCCTCCACTTCACCTCGGACACGAGCAGCAAGAGAGACTCTCCATCTCACCTGGGCTCCTCGACATATCTTCAACAATTGATCTTTGAAGTGCACGGTGAAGTAGTTGATCTTAAATATCGAATTGAATTTTTGGACCACCACATTTCCATGCTTGTGGCCATGCAAGTCAATCCATTCCACCAATTGTCAGTGTCTGACCTGTTGGCTCAGGATGCCATCAATCTGAAAATCCCATTCCTCTTCCATCAAGCAGCAAGGGAGACATCTCGATGGATGGCCAGGTTTAACCTTCAGACTAGGTGTTTTTATATCTAAGATTTGGATAATGAATATTGTTGGGTGAATTGGAACTTCGTCAACCTCCCACGACACTTGAAGACAAATGGAAGGTTTTGTTATCCAATCTTATAGGATTTTCTCCAATTAGTAAATAGGTTGAGGGTTCAAGACGATGGGGTCTAGGTGGAAACGTTTATACAAAGAAAGATGTCAATTACCACAAGCTACAATTTGGAAGGCGACATGGAAAAGCGATGGTCTCCCCAAAATAAAAATGTTTTGATGGACTTTGAGTAATGGGAAAATATTAACAATAGAAAATCCAAAAGAACAATAAATAAAGGTCCCTCTATATGCCCTTTCTGTAAACAATTATAAGAAATTGCAGTTCATTTATTTATGGAATGTGAATTTTCAAAAGCAGCCTAGACCTACTACTCCTCAAATCTAAATATACAAATGGATGTGCCAAGGAGTTGGCAAGAAGAATTTCTGACCTGCCATAAGAAATATCTTGACACATTCCAAAACAAACTTTTCTTCAAAAGAATATCTACAACATTCCCCCCATTCTCAAGCTAGAATATTTGGTTAGCTATAAATAAATTTATATTCAAAGAAGAAGAAGTAACACTTAGAAAAATGGTTGCTCGGTCATGGGGCCTTTTGAGAGAAGTCATCTTAGTCTAGGGCCAAAATAGAGGAGATTGGACAATGAATTTGGAAAATGAGGAGAGACTATGGCTAAATGATTTTCTCAATATTCAAAGAGCTTCGATAATTTCCAAGGAGGCAAACCACAAAAACACCATAGTTGGATATTGAGAATTCCAAAAGATAAACTGTATGACTAGATCAGTGGTAGAAAGCAACATATTATTTTCTTTTATGAAACCTTGAAAGGAAATCCAAAGCTAGTAGGCACGCAAGGGGAGTTATCTTAAACCCGAAGGAAAATAAAAAAACTTCTTACACCTATGGTATCAACAAAAATTCTGACAATCATGTTGAGGCTCTAGCTCTTTGGCTAGGAGTCTGGATAATCAAGAATCGAGGCATTAGAAAGATGATAGTGGATAGAGATTTGATAATAGTCATACATCACTTAGTATCCAAATCTCTTCCCAAAGACCCTCATCTCAATAGACTAATATGTCACATCCAAAAATTCTTAGAAGGATTCGAGGAAGTCAAATTTTTCCATGTTCTTAGAGAGATTAATCACCAGACAAATGCAATGGCCAATAAGGCCTACTCTCTATCTCTTGTTTTTATGTGGAAAAATGAAGGGGGAGAGGTAATTCACAACCTTTCCTAATTTCTTCACCCACTCTCCTATCAAGTGATAATTTTAATAACCTATGACAAGTGCCATCACTTCGACAAAATGCATTTTCAAAGGACTAAAAGGACAGCCCATCATGTTATTTGTTATTACTTGCAAAAGGTTTTCATTATGAGCCCTAGTGGTATGATATGGTGTAGAGAGTGTGGGATGTATCCACATGGAAGCCATGACTGTGGTTTTGGAGGAGTGGTCTACCTCTCGTCTTTATTCTTTTGTTTCTCTCAATCAAAAGGACTGGCTATAATTGTTTCTCTTGGGTTGAGAAGTGTATTGAGTGAGGACTCCAAGAAAAACACCATGACAAATTGGAGGTTTGGTTTTGGGTTCAAGGAATGCAGAACCTAGACGCATGTTGTTATTCGACCTTGGGCACTGATCTCAGACCCAACTTGGGAATTCCCTCTCTCTAGATAGTGTTATAAGTCCTTTTTAAGCTCGAATAATTTCCCTTACGAGATATGGGATAGGGTTTCTTGTTTATCTTGCTTTGTAGGAATAAAAGAACTCGAGGTAAATTTATAGTTTATGCTCTCTGATTCTATCAAAACGATAAATATCCAGGATCACCTCCATGATTCTATTCGATGTTGTGATCACCTTTGTGATGACAATTGAGAACTTGTTGCATAGGCAATGGGTAGAACAAAGACATGGAGAAGGGATTGGGAACACAATTACGAATAGGAACTAAAAGCAACTAGAAAGTAAATGCTTAGGATGAAGGCCCAATTGGAGAAGAATAAGAGAAAATTAATCCTGATGGAGGTAGGGGAAGAGAGCAATGGGGAGAAGTTGGAAGAGAAAGAATACCAAATCAAAGAATTGCAAGAGAGAGACATACACTTGTAGTTGTAGCAAGATCCCAAGTTTCCAAAGTTTAGGCATTTTTCCCCACCAATGATTTGTGTGGGTTCATTTGGATATGAGTAAGAAGAAGCTATGGAGGAAAACACTATGGAACAACACTCTAAACATTCTAGGAGAGAATATCCATCTCTACTACCATCACCTACAGAAAAAATGAAGACTACCCATTCTAGGCCTAGTAACAACAATGTCTAGTTTTATGATGTTTTGCAAGTTTGTATTTTTCTTGGTCAGTTTGTAAGGATTTATATAAGCCAGATAATCAATAGTAGTTATAGAATTTTAAAATCATGTCAGACATGAAGCAATTTCCAGCATCTTTTGAACATTATGGAGGGTTTTTGGATAGGGTCATCTCCTTTTGTATGTATTAAGAGGCTAGATGGTACAACCGCAACCCCCTCTTTTATTTAATACAATAAATTATTGCAAATGGAGCCACACCTCTAATATTCTATTCATCATATATCTTCATTGTTATACACACACACACACACACATATATGTACACACACACACATGTGTGTGTGTGTGTGTGTGTTTATACATACATACATGTGTGTGTGTGTGTGTGTGTGTGTGTGTGTGTGTGTGTGTGTGTGTGTGTTTATACATACATACATACATGTATATGTATGTGTGTGTGTGTTTATACATACATACATATATGTATATATGTGTGTCTGTGTGTGTGTGTGTGTTTATACATACATACATATATGTATATATATATGTGTGTGTGTGTGTGTGTGTAACATATATACATATATGTATATATGTATATACATATATGTGTATATACATACATACATATGTGTATATACATACATACATATGTGTATACATACACAAATCTATGTATATATATAAACATATATGTATGTATACATATATGTACATACATATATATGTATATACATATATGTATGTATATGTTTATACATATATATGTATCTACATATATACATATATGTATATATGTATGTATATGTATATACATATATGTGTATATACACACATATGTGTATATTCACACATATATGTATATACATACATACATATATGTGTATATACACACATATATGTGTATATGTATACATATATATGTATGTATACATATATATGTATGTATACATATATGTACATACATATATGTATACATACATACATATATGTGTGTATACACACATATATGTGTATATACATACACACATATATGTGTATGTACATATATATGTGTGTGTGTGTGTGTGTGTGTGTGTGTGTGTGTGTGTGTGTGTGTGTGTGTACATATATATGTGTATATCTAGACATATATACATACATATATGTATATATACATACATAAATATATATACATGTATATATACACACACACATATGTATGTGTGTGTGTGTGTATATGGAAAAAAAAAATGTAATTCTATTCATCCGAAGAGAACCAAATTACATTTTGTAGGTGCCTTAAGCACGACCCAACCATGGGTAAAGTGATCAGAAAATAGAATCTCGAAGGGGCCTATAAGCTCACTAATAAGCCACAAATAAAAGTACAATCAATGAGCTGGGAACAACCCAAAGAAAGTCTAAGAACAACCAATGAAGTACAAGAAACCCCTCCACAAAAAACATGTCAGGAAAGAAATCCCAAAGAAGACCCAAGAAGCCGAAAGGACCAGGCCAGAGCGGTATGAAACTCTCACATCAAGCAAAACTAGAAGGCAGTGACATCAAAGAAGACCCCCTCCTAAAAACACCATAAAAAAGAGAAACCAAAGAGTTGCATGCCCTCTAAAAGGACGTCAAAGTGTCAACTCATCAACACTGCATGCCCTTAGAAAGTACCTCAAATCATTGGCCAAACCCCCATCTAATATGAGGAGGAGAGAGACACCAACACCCTCCAAAGGGACCTCGATCTGAGCATACATCAAAACTTGAAAAAACCAACACAATCAGAGAGAGGGAACTCAAAAAGGAGTGGGAAAAACCCCAAAAGAAACCTTGCTGAGAGCAAGCATCAATGAAGGCCTCCAAAGAAAACCTAGAAGTAGGACAGACCAAGTCAGAGCAGCATACATCCTCTCGAATAGAGAAGATCCAAAACCTTGAATCCCAACATCAAATATTCAGAACTCGACATCAATAACTTTGAAACCAGAACCACGGAGCAGAGGGTATACATCAAAACCTGAAAAACGCCCCCAAACTAGAGAGGGTGATCAGAAGGAGACAACATAAATGATTTCCAAAAGAGAGGGGCCACCCATAGAGAAAAACCAGCAGCAAGAAGATATGGCCTAAAAAAGACCCCAGGTCTCCAAAGCAGAAGAACCGCACGAAGAAGCCCAACCCCAGATCCGCTCAAAATAGGTCGATCACAAGAATTAGAGCAGCATAGAACCCAAACGCAGCAAAACGGATCAAAATATGGCCAATACCCCACCAGGAACGAGGCTAGATGCAGTGGCAGGGGAGAACTTGAGCTAGGAGCTCCTGCCACAACAATCCCCAAAACTACCTCCTCTGCATTGCCGCAACTATCGCTCGTCGCCAGATAGAATAGCAGCCAAATCAAGGAGCATGCGGATATGCACACCATAGCAGAGAGCTCACTCAGGCAGCAACGATCAAGAACCACGCAGGTGCAGAAGGCTGAGACCGAGGGACTATGGCCAAGGATTCGGCTAGTGAAACTCTAGTCGCAGAGCCCAACCGAGTCTCTCCCTCAATTTTTTTCCTATGTGTTGTATATATATAGCACATATCAGAACTCAATAGGAGACTGGGTACGTTATAAAGTGGTATCAGAAATTTTTCAGAGGGTTTTATGGAGTGGCGTGGCCCATCCTGCGGTGGATGGGGACGTTACATCTTAATACAGAAAAAAATAAAAAATAAATAAATAAATAAATAAAAAAGATGACCCTATCCAAAAACCCTCCATAATATTCAAAAGATGTTGGAAATTGCTTCATGTCGGACCTGTTTTTTAAATTATATAACTACTATTGATTATCTGGCTTATATAAAGACTTACAAACTTACCAAAAAATACAAACTTGCAAAACATCACAAAACTAGACATTGTTGTTACAGTTGGGTATGTGTTATATTCTTTGCACAACCAGACCTAGCATCAGCGTTGCGTCGGGCGTGCGGGGGGGTTGTAGGGGCAACGCCCCCAAAAAAAAATTGGTATTTTTTGCATTCATTTTTAGTGGTTTGTCTGCACATGGTTTTCACTGGTTTTTTTGCACATGGTTTTCGTCGATGGTTCTCTAGTTCCAATTTAGGAATTAGGGTTGTTGACTAATCTGGGTCAATGGAATAGGGATTTTGGATGCCGCGGGATCATATATATATGCGTGTGTGTGTACATGCATACATATACACACACGCATATATACATGTACATGCATACATATACATATATATGTATGCATGTAC
>ML784818.1:60899-78785 GCA_009831015.1 Picea engelmannii
ACATACACAATTGTAGCAACAATGTCTAGTTTTGTGATGTTTTGCAAGTTTGTATTTTTTGGTCAGTTTGTAAGGCTTTATATAAGCCAGATAATCAATAGTAGTTATAGAATTTAAAAAACAGGTCAGACATGAAGCAATTTCCAGCATCTTTTGAATATTATGGAGGGTTTTTGGATAGGGTCATCTCTTTTTTTCTGTATTAAAATGTAACATCCCCAACCACTGCAAGTTGGGCCACATCACTCCTTAAAACCCTCTGACAAAGTTTTGATACCACTTTGTAACATACCCAGTCTCCTACTGGGTCTCGTTACCACCTTACACATACTCTAAGTCAACCAAATTGTAACATTCCCAGCATACCACTAACCAATGTTAATCTAGAAGTATATTGCGCATAATCCATTTTAACACAATCCACGCAGTTTCACTTGAAGTAACGCGCTCATCCCAAGCTTGAGTCACGCTACACAACTTGTAACAACGGAATTAAATCAAAAAATTGTGTGCACCATTATATTGACCACACAGTACAATTGTGCATGCAACCACCTGGGCGTCATGTGCCACTTCTGTTAATACTATGCACAGAATTTGATTCCTTAACTGCTCACTCATGAGTTCCATCCTCTGAAGCACACAGGTTATGATTATGCACACTCAGCCACCCAATCCTCCTCTTGATGAGTCATAACGCAAAATCACAAGGTCAAACTTAACAAGCAAGGTCACAATCAAATGACATACTCATCCACCACTACGATTGAAGGATAAAAATATTATACTTATGTGTACAAGCAACATCAAACCAAATAATAACAAATAATTATATGCATCACATACAAGAATTTAACCCATGTCAAACATAGAAAAAATGCACGCAATAACCAAGACAAGTACATAAGGAACACTTATCTTAAATGAAAATCACCAACTGTGGCCTTGACTTAGACGTTCCTCCCAGCCATAGATGTTGTTGCTCATAAGCTTTCAGTAACAAGCCACCCTCGAGCTAGGGCTCAACTCCACCAGGAGAAAGGGTTCCTAGCGACAAGCTATGGTCTGAAACTCAACAGAATTATCCAGTCCTAAGTGCCCGCTGTCGCAACTAGCCCGAATTCCCTCATTCCACACGCACCTATCACACCTAAGGAAGTGTGCCCCTTCTCTGCTTAATAGTCCTTCGTCTGCCCCACTTCCCTTCCCAGGGTTACCAGCAATAGGCCAGACAGGAATCGTTTGAGCCATGTGTCTAATGCTCAATGCACCAGGTAGCATCTCTCATTAAAACTCTCACCTGGAGAGTATGCTTACGGGTCTGAAAACTACTCCACAATAGCCAGTCTCTCACCTAGAGAGACTGCTCACGGTCTTCCAACCCGACCCTTCAACAATGAATCTTTGGTTACCACCCCACTACTCCTTGCAAGCTTCTTTGTGCAGATAAGGTAATAATCAGATTTTCCATACAATCTGACCCCCTACTGCACACGAGAGTCGTTACATGAATAATAATCATGATAATGCCCAAAATACACTAAGGCCAACAATATATATTGCATTCCTTCCACTTGACACTTGTCACCTCCAAAAGCATCTTTAAGCCACATCTGACTCATTCCCTATCCTTGGGTCGAACTTAGGATAAAATAATATATATCTAACATTATACTTTTCCTGGAAATATTATTAAAATTTTCCCCGAGACTTACGACTCACCCCCTTTTTCCCTTTTCCAGTAGAGTAGGACCCCCATCTCTTTTCGTTTGAGTCAATGAGTGCGTAGTGATGCAATATTATATTAGTAAACATGATTATATTTACATGGATAGGCACACTGACCTATCTACGTCCATACTCACCAGCCTCATAATCACACAGTCTCTCCAGCCTCAAAACATAAACATTCATTCTCGTGCACTAACCCAAGTGTACACAACACTGTGAAATGTGCGTACTTGCCTAGGGGCGTGCAACACACAAAATATGCACACCATGTCTTTCCAACAATTCTTCGCGCACTTACTCGAATGTGTGCAATGCCATAACTAGGTGTCAACAACTTACCAGCCTATATATACATTACATTCACACTTGGTACCAATCGACTCACCAGCCTATGTACAATTACAAAGGGTTTTGTATCAGGGACACTACAATCCCCTACCCCTTATTTATACACTATCCTCAGTGCATAATATACACATATACATACAAAACTTCAAACATTTTCAAAACTATGAGGATACTATGCTCACATAACATCCTCATGTTCCTAGGTTGCATGCTTAGGATCGCACTGGGTCCATTGGACCTTTACGAACTCCATGGATCGATTCCGAAGCTTCTTGACTTTATGATCCAATATTCAAACCAGTCGCACTTGAAATATGCCTTCTGGCTCCACCTCAATCACATTCCAATCAATGACATGATTAGCATCCTGTATATACTTCTTAAGCAATGACACATGGAAAACATTTTGAATGCATAAGGACGCAGTCAATGCTAGCATATAAATGACAGGAGCAATCCTTTCAAGGATTTCAAATATCCCATAATAGCACACTACTAACTTAGAGAACTTTCCAAACTTCAGGGAACTATGCCTGGCCTTCACTTTCATAAACATGTGATCGCCCACTTCAAATTCCCTATGGATCTTGACTTTATCTGCGTAGATTGTTTGCCTATATTGGGTAGCCTTTAAATTATGTCTTATCTTTACCATATGCTCCTCCATCTCCCATATCAAATCAGGACCAACTACTATGCGATCTGTTGGATTATCCCAGCTCACATGTGCGTTACACTTTCTACCATAAAGTGCCTCAAATGGGCTCATCTTTAAAGATGCCTAACACCCATTGTTGTAATGAAATGTCTACCAAATGAAGGTATTCTTCCCATTTCGGTGGCTTATTCATCACATACATCCTCAGCATGTCTTCAATCACCCGATTTACCCTCTCGGTTTGACCATCTGACTCAGGGTGATATGTTGTGTTGAAATTTAGACTTGTTCCAAAACCTTTAAATAACCCTTTCCAAAAGTTCGAGGTGAACTTGGAATCTTTGTCAGACACAATTGTCTTGGGAAAAATGTGCAATTTAGAAACTTTGTGCATGTATATCTTAGTAATGTTGGCTACCTTGTATGTTGACTTTACTGGAATAAAATGGGTAGCTTCCGTAAGCTAGTCCACTATCACCATAATATTATCATGTTGCTTAGTAGTCCTAGGAAACTTAGTTATAAATTCCATGTTCATAACTTCCCACTTCCACTCAGGAATAGGCAAAGGCTACAACAAACCAACTAGATGTTTGTGCCCATCCTTAACCTTCTGAAATTCAAGACATCTCGTAATAAAATCTGCAACTTCCTTTTTCATACCTGGCCAAAAGTATTGCTTCATGACTGCAACAATTATCTTCTGATAACCTAGATGTCCATCATAAGGAACCTTATGCATCTTTGACAAAATTAGGATCTTCAACTCTTGGTCATTCGACACGTAAACTCTGCATCTATACATGAGGATCCCATCCTCTCTTAACTCATAACCTTCAAACTTTGGTTGCAACATACCTTGTTGTAAAGTCGCAATTATATCCATATAGCATAGATCTTATTTGGAAACTTCCAAAATTCTATTACACAAATATGTCTGGTACATGTTAATGGTTGTAGCATACATTTCATGCACCCTTCTGTTCAGTGCGTCATCTAACTTGTTCTCTTTTCCTCTGATATGCTTTATGTTGAAGTCATACTCACTAAGGAACTCTAACCATTTGTTTTGTCTGGCATTCAAACTAGGTTGTCCAACCACGATGGTCTGTTCTCAGCTCAAATCTCTTACCCATGAGATAATGTCGCCACATCTTCAAATCATGCACTATGGTTTCCAACTCTAAATCATGCATAGCATAGAGCCTTCCATGCTCTTTCAACTTCCTTGACTCGTAGCACACCACATGTCCATTATGACTCATGACTCCACCGAGTCCATCCTTGCATGCATCTGTGCACACAACGAATTCTACATCTAGATCAACAATCCTTAAAATCGACGCACTAGCTAACAAATTCTTCAAGTGTTGGGAACTTCTTGCGTAATCTGGAGTCGATTCAAATTGCACACCTTTCTTCTGCAAGGATGTTATTGGATGCGCAATCTATGAAAATACTTCAATAAATCTTCTGTAGTACCCTGCTAATCCCATAAAGGATCTCACTTTTGCAACATTTCTTGGTATTGGCCATTCTTCAATGGATTTTATCTTCGTTAGGTCCACAACTATTCCTTCTTCTGAAATAATATGACCCACGTAGTGAATCTGTCGTCGATAAAATGAACATTTGCTCAGCTTTGCATAAAGTTGATGCTCCCTCAACACCTGCAACACCATATTCAAGTGTTGTAGTGATCTTACTCAAACTTTGAGTAAATAAGAATGTCATCCAAAAATACAATGACAAACTTATCCAAGTAATTTCTGAAAAATCCATGCATTAAACACATGAAGACGGCTAGTGCATTTGACAACCCAAATGGCACCACTATAAACTCGTAATGACCATATCTTGTTCTTAAGGCAGTCTTACTTACATCGTCTTCTTTAATTCTCACTTGATGATAACCAGATCTGAGATCTATCTCTGAAAATATATGTGTGCCTCTCAATTGATCAAACATGTCATCTATCCTTAGCAAAGGATACTTGTTCTTCAATGTTACCTTCTTCAACTGTCTGAAGTTGATACAAAGTCTCAGCGTACCATCCTTCTTCTTTATGAACAAAACTAGTGCACCCCAAGGAGACACACTTGGGCATATATACCCCTTCTTCAGTATCTCTTCAAGTTGCATATGCAACTCCTTCAGTTCTTGTGTACTCATCCTATAAGGAGTCTTGGATACAGGTGTTGCTCCCAGCATCAGATTAATAGAGAAGTCGATATCTCTTTTCGAAGGAAATATTGGTATCTCTTTAAATACATTCTCATACTATTTCAGTATTGTGTAGTCTTCCACACTCGGAAATTTATCCTTAGGTGTGTCTTCCATGTGCGTTGTGAATACTTGACACTTTTTCCTGTAACTTTTCTTCAATTACAATTCTGAAATTTCATTTATAGTCACAGCTCTTGGAATTGCTTGAAATGATCTCAAATTTTCTTGCTCATCTAGGCAAGTGAATGCTTTATTGTAACAATCCAGGACAACATGATGATCATCCAACCAATCCATACCAATGAGGCAATCATACAAGCCCAAAGGTTTAATATTCAAATCAGCCTTTGTGCGCAATCCATTCATCTCCAATGGACATGCCTTAACCATCTCATTGATTTTCCTTTTTGCTCCTGTAGATAATTTCACCAACCAAGGTTTTCCTAACTTGCTTCTCGACAGATGGAATCTTTCCACCATTTTAGGATCTAGATAACTATGACTAGCTCCCGACTCTATTAAAATAGCAATAGTATTTAGAATTCATGAGAGAAGAGAGACACAAAATAATAATTTGTATTGCTCTCAATAAACAGAAATACATCACACTTAAATAAGTGTTGTGAGATCCAACTTATTCCACTCTTGGATGGAGAGGTTGAGGGAATCTCTCAACATCCTCCAGCAAACCCAATCCAATCCCTAAACTCTAGTATGTAGCATTAATTAGGCATTATCTCTAACACACCTTCTTAATGCCTACATTACAAAACTTCACAAATTACATAACATAAAAGGTTACAACACTTTAACTTTCAACTATCTAGCCTTCATCAGCTCCTACACCCACTATGATGCCTCCGGACTACGCTCTTTCTCTTCCTCTTCTTCGATCTTACTATTCAAATCATTTTAAGCATAAACGCTTCAGACCATCATTCATGAACTTTCACAATAGATAATATTGACAAACTCAACTCATCGGGGCTTCCATGAGAAAATTTGTCAAGTAATGAATCATCCTATAGACATACCTCCATCTGTCGAATATTTTGCTTTCGTCTATCCGTCAGTTTGTAGAAAGGCAGTCTAGGTACGGAATGTCTTCAAAAATCAATTATACAAGGTGACTTCGAATAAGAACACTTGTTCTTGAAACCGGGGCTGCCAGCTTATATCAAGATACAAGAGTTCCTATATTACATAAACATAAAAAAAAATTAAACATTAACACACATAAAAAAAAACTTTAAGCACACTACCCCTTTCATTTTTCCAGAATAGTTTGAGAGATGACTCTCGCGGTTCTTCATCACTGTCTGATTCTGATAAGTCATCCAAGTTGGAAATGTTTGTAGTTTCTTTGCCATTCAGAAGATCCCTAGCACGAGTTCTACAATTCTAGGCTATATGTCCAATCTTGTGACAGTAGAAACATTATATTGAACCCTTGGTTCTTCTCATCTTCCCTTTTGAAAATAGTGCAATTTCATGTTGACCACCTACATGTGAGTCTTCAGAATATGTCCTTTTTTCTTCAGATAATAATGATGCTACCATTCCTTCGAATGATTGTGAGGGTAATTGACTTAATGTGAATACAACATTGCTATATTTAGAAGATAGGCTATTCAATAGAATTTCTTTAGCATCTTATGTATCTACCTCGGTACATGTGTCAGTTAATTGCTTAAAGAGAGACATTAACTCGTTTATATGAGTAGAGAGACGGGTCTCATCATGCATTTTGAGGGTAAAAAGTTGCAGCTTTAAAGAAAAATTTGCATTGATTGCCTTTTCCCCAAATAATTTACATAATTTCTCCCAAATTACTTTAGATGATTTTTCTAAATCAATCAAATGCAATTGTGTGTCTGAAAGAGCCAAATCAATAATAGCTTTAGCCTTTTCTTCCTTCTTTTCCCATTCAACCAGAAGTCTGGGATCACTAGGAGATTTTTCAGTGCCTTTTACTACACTCCACACACCTCTAATCATTAGATGCATTTGAATTGTAACTTTCCATGTATGGAAATTGAAACCATTAAACTTCTCCATAAGTATAGAATCCATTTTACCTCACAAAATATTTTCTTTGCAGTGATCTTGTTCAGATGTCAATGTCTTCGGATTCTATTTCTTTCTCAGATCTACTGCTATTTCACCAAGCGGCTCCACTAATCCAACATCAATGAGAATAACGGCTTCCTTCAATGTCTGATCTTTACACGGACAATTTCCTCCATATGCAAAGGTTATTGGTCGGCCCCTTTCATTCAGTAAGCAATGACTCTACTTGCAAATGCCATCGATCCAATGCAGCAGTGACAACATTCCACAAACAGGTACTTATTCCTGGTAGTTGTCTCCTTGACAACTGTGCAGCTCTGATGACAGACTGAGCAGCTCCTTCACACAGTTTACATGCCTTCTAATCAACAGCGGCAGCAACAATGTTATCAGTAACATTAAACTGTGTATATTAATATCTGTAAATTCCCTTCAATTTGATCACCTAGAGAAATGAGAAGCTTCTAGATTAGGAACGGTAACCACAGAGTAGAATGCTCAAATAATTGCAATGAATTTTTGTAGGTTTCCAAGGAAATCGTGGACACTGTCAGGTTGAACGTCGGAGTGAAGAAATATTTATGCAATATTTATGCAAGTTAGGTGGTTGTCATGAAAACAACTCTTCAACACAATCGATTCACATCAACTCCAATAGCATATGAATGATGGCTCCATCTCCAGTAGAAATTCCTTTCTATGACAATAACACACACAATAGCACACAAAAAACTATCTACTTTAATACATTCTTATTTTCTTAGGTTCTCATATTCTTGGATCCCAATCTCGCTCTGATACCAATTTAGAATTCATGAGGGAAAAGAGACACAAAATAATAATTTGTATTGCTCTCAATAAACAGAAATACATCACACTTAAATAATAAGTGTTGTGAGATCCAACTTATTCCACTCTTGGAGGGAGAGGTTAAGGGAATCTCTCAACATCCTCCAGCAAACCCAATCCAATCCCTAAACTCTAGTATGTAGCATTAATTAGGCATTATCTCTAACAAAAGTTTGGTCTTTAATCTTACCTTCCACCTCGATCATGTGCGATTGGAACTCATCCTACTTGTTATCCAGCACGGCGTAAATCATTGGCACATTTATACCCATGTCTTCCATTGTCGTAGCTCATTGTACATTGTGTGTAGTCCTTGCTTTGTCACTTCTTTGAGGGAAATCTCTGCGCATACAATTCCCGCCACAACCCCAACACTGCATAGGTTGTTGCCATGAATTTTGTCCCACTGTTTCCAACATTATGGGCTCCTGAAGAGTCATATGTCCTTGCATATTATTTCTGAAAAAATGGTGACTTAACTCCCTTCTTCCTTTGCTCCACCTTACTTTTCATCTTGTCTTCCCAAGCCTTTTGGAAAGTCGGTCTTCCCTTTTGTTGCTCATATAGACACTTAGTGTGCTTTATGGTTTCTTCCAACGTCGTAGGGTCATCATATTGTATCTTGTCACTGATAAATGAGGGAAACCCACTCAAATATGTCTTAATCTTCACATGTTCATTCTTAATAAAAGGCACATAATTCAGCAATTCTAAAAATCTTCTTTTGTACTCATCAATTTTCATGCTCCCAAGCTTGAGTTCGAAGAACTCCTTCATTTTCATGTCATAGTACTACTTGGTTAAGTATTTCTTTTGGAAATACCTCTTGAACTCCCTCCAAGTCACTTTCTTCTCATCAATGTGTTTCACTTGCACATATTGATCCCACCACATTGATGCATTCCTCTTTAACTAATAGATAGCAATCCTTCCTTATGCCTACGCAGAATAGTTATGAAGCTAGAAGTAATCTCCCATACCCAGCAACTAGGTCTCTACATATTGATCCTTCTTGTGCTCACCGTCAAAGGTAGGAGGCTTGATCTTATTCGTTTCCCCCTATAGCTAGTGCACCCCAGTACTTCTCTTATGTTTTCTGACAGGATATCCACTCGAACTACTGCGCTCTTTCCTAAAATAATGCTTACCAACATTTATTTCTTCTCTTATTTTCTCATCACGAGACCTGCGACTTCTTGATCTACTCGTCTTTATCTCCTTATCCATCTTCTTTTCTATTATATCCAGACTTTGCATCAGTTTGACATTTAAGTCGTCTTGTTGTGCCTTAGCTCTCATCAGCGTTTCATTATCAGCCTTATAACTTTGTACATCTTTCTGCAATATTTTTATAGTTTCTACCAAGTTCATGCGCTCCTCCTTGGATTTTGTACCATCAGCACCCAAACTGATATACATATCCCCAAATTCATTATCAGGACTATAATTCCTTTGCGCATCTTCCATGCTTTTATCCTTCTGCATTAACTCTGTCCTACTCTATTTACTAAAAATTATGCAAAATGTGCAAGCAATTAAGATCTGTTAGATGGTTTCATGCAACAACTACATGAAAACTCTGCATCATTTTGTCATAATCATTTCACTTGGATTTCTTGGATGATTTTAACATCCCAAACTCTAGTGCACACACACACACATCATTTCCATTGTGGGAATAACAACTCTATGATGTGCACCAATGGTCTTCCGTGCAACTAATCTCGATACTACACAGTACCGATTTCTTAGCGCACACATATATTCACACTAATATCTGGCCTATACAAGTCCATTGTTGAACCAATGGCTCTTATACCAATCTGTAACATCCCCAGTCACTCCAGGCTAGGCCACATCACTCCATAAAACCCTTTGACAAAGTTATGATACCACTTTGTAACATACCCAGCCTCCTACTGAGTCTGGCTACCACCTTACAGATGCTCTAATTCAACCAACCTATAACATTCCCAGCATACCACTGACCAAAGTTACTCTAGAAGAATATTGCGCATAACCTATTTTAACACAATCCGTGCAGTTTCACTTGAAGTAATGTGCTTAGCCCAAGCTTGAGTCACGCTACACAATTTTTAATAGTGGAATTAAATCAAACAACTACACGCACCAGTATATTGACCACATAGTACAACTATGCATGCAACCACCTAGGCATCATGTGCCACTTTTGTTAATACTGTGTGCAAAATTTTATTCCTTAACTGCACACTCATGAGTTCCAGCCTTTGAATCACACAACTTACGATTATGTGCACCCGGCCACCCAATCCTCTTCTTGATTGCTCATAACCCAAAATCACAAGGTTAAACTTAACAAGCAAAGTTACCATCAACTAACATACTCATGCACCACTACGATTAAAGGATAAAAACACCACACTTATGTGTACAAGCAACATCAAACCAAATAATAACAAATACTTATATGCATCGCATACAAGAATTTAACCAATGTCAAACATAGACAAAATGCACGTAGTAACCAAGAAAATTACATAAGGAACACTTATCTTAAATGAAAATCACCAACTACGGCCTTGACTCGGACATTACTCCCAGCCATAGATGTTGTTGCTCATAAGCTTTCAGCAACAGGTCGCCCCCAAGTCAGAGCTCAACTCCACCAAGAGAAAGGGTTCTTAGTGACAAGTTATGGATTAAAATTCCATAGAATTATCCAGTCCTAAGTGCTCGTTGGTGCAACTAGCCCGCAGTCCCTCATTCCCACACACCTATCACACCCAAGTAAGTGTGCCCCTTCTCTGATCAACAGTTATTCGGCTTCCCCACTTCCCTTCCCATGGTTACCAACAACATGATGGACATGAAGTCTATGAGGCATGTGACTAATGCTCAACACACTAGGTAGCAACTCTCAGCAAAAATCTCATCTAGAGAGTATGCTCACGGGTCTGACAACCACTCCATAACAACCAGTCTCTCACCCAGAGAGACTGCTCACGGTTCGTCAACCCGACCCTTCAACAGTGAAACTCTGGTTACCACCCCATTACTCCTTACAAGCTTCTTTGTGCAAATAAGGTAATAATCAAATTTTCCATACAATTTGACCCCCTACTACACACAAGAGCCTGTTACATGAATAATAATCATCATAATGCCCAAAATACACTAAGGCCAACAATATATATTATATGCCTTCCACTTGACACTTGTCACCTCCAAAAGCAACTTTAAGCCACTTGTGACCCATTCCCTATCCTTGGGAACTTAGGATAAAATAATATATATCTAGCATTATACTTTTCTTGGAAATATTATTAAAATATTCCCCAAGACTTACAACTCACCCCCTTTTTCCATTTTTCGGTGGAGTAGGCCCCTCATTACTTTTCGTCTGAGTCAGTCAATGCACAACGATGCAGTATTATATTAATAAACATGATTATATTTACATGGATAGGTGCACTAGCCTATCTACGTCCAGGATCACCAACATTATAATCACACAGGATCTCCAGCCTCAAAACATAAACATTCATTCCCCCACACTAACCCAAGTGCGCGCAACACAGTGCAATGTGTGTACTTTCCTAGGTGCACGCAACGCACAAAATGTGGGCACCCTCTCTTTATAACAATTCTTCGTGCACTTACTCTAATGCGTGCAACATCGTAACCAGGTGTCAATGACTCACCGGCCTATATATACATTACATTCACACTTGGTACCAATCAGCTCACCATCCTAGGTACAATTACAAAGGGTTTTGAATCGGGGACACTACATAAGAGGTTAGATGGTACAATAGCAACCCCCTCTTTTATTTAATATAAAATGCAACCATTTTTGTTTAAAAAATATGAATATTTTGTTATTAATCTTTTTTTTTAATCAATAATATATATCATTGTACTAGAAAACATTATGGCTTGGCCCTACAACATTGTAATACATACCAAAAAAATAAAGGGCCATAGCCCTTGGGAAAATTCAATGTCCTTGTACCAGTAAACCCGACTACTTCCTATCCAAACTATTGTCTAGAAAACAAGGAGGGTATATTGTTGAATAAACTAACCCAAAAGAAGTTTAACTTGACAAAACATTACATAGAACGAAGAGATGAAAACACAGGCCCATGTAAGGATTTGTTTTCCACTCAAACCTCTTTACTAAGATTCTTATGGTGTGTGCCTTTTCTTGGGTGTTTATCTTGATATATGTCTTCTGTAATAGCCTCGACCTCTAACTTGGATTAACACCGGGTCAGCTAGCTCTTTCTCTTGGTTTCTAGGGTTGGAGAAGAATCAAATGAAAATTGATATTGGGATGCCTCTCGAGGATATTGATAATGCAAGTAATTTGAGATATCAGTGAAACAACAGATTCCATCTTCAAATCAAGATCTAATAATTTGCTTCTCTTCACTTGCATGAAATCCCACATTCTTCATCCAACTTTTGCATTGATTTCAATATAATTCCAATCTCCACACAAAACTAGTCCCATTATGGGATTTATATGAAATATTTCCCTTCCCATTCCTCATGTCATTGACGACATTGATGTTCCAAGGACACCACAACCTTTTGAGCCTCCACAATATAGTTCTTGCATCTCTTAACACTTCTCCTTACCTCGACCCTACCACACCAAACACATCCACCCCCTCTGCATTCGTGAACCATAGCTAACTATTGTGGGAAGGGTTTCCATCCAAGGGTGTTTACTAGAAGTGGCACATATGTATTCCATTGGAATAATAATGCATTCCTTTATCAGGCTTCTAGATGAATTACCGACCCATACATCGTAACTCACACCCCGATGTAGAATCTAGGGATGAGGGAGAAGGGGGCACCTACATAATCATTTACCACAGCTAGCACCAGAAAATTGCATATAATGAAAAACTAAGTCTTTGCTTTAATAACCAATAAACCACTTACAATGTAGAGCTAAGTCATTGTACCCTTAAATATCCTTAGCATTGGTGAAGAGATGCATCATGAATTAAAGTTGGTGTATAAATATGTTCAATATATTACACTCATTTATATGTCAATCTGAGATTCGTAATCAAAAGAGTTGTTACACTATATGTGCCAAGAACAGGTAAGCTATCTATGTATGTTGTATCTAGTTCAAGATGGAAATAATTAATAACATAATACTCTATTTCTAGAAATTCTAAATGCTTCACACGACTGCAACCTCAAAAGATAAAACAAAACTTCTCAAACAAAATATCAATTAAAAGACTCTTTCTTAGGTGACAAGTCTGTTCATTTGAGGCTTATGAATTAGAGATATGAACTTAAGATCGTGTTCCCTATAGCAATCGAAAACAGTAATCAACAATCAACTCTAGTCACTCTTAAACAAAAATCAATCACAACTCTATTCTATTCAATCAAACCTTCTTTAGGACATAAAATAGCCAACATGACTGAGAGACTTCATTATGGAACATGAAGAGAATAGATGAAGTCATATGGTTCATGTACCTACTAATAACACCACAATTACAAACTCAAAATAATAACATTTTCTTTCTTAACAATCCCACACATCAGACTCTTATCAATGAAATGTTAACCTGCAGAAGTAGAAAATGAAACTATCTATTTTGTCCAATGTCTAATTACTCACACTGATTCAGAAGCAAGTGATTCTATGTTGGACTTTAAAATGTATTTGAAATCATTGACAACACATAATTGTTAAATGTTCACACTCACACAATCACACAAAGCATGTACACGGAGGTTTACCTTGGTCGGGGCGGTGGGTCCTTGCTGAACCAACAAGGTACCTCTAAAGAAATCACAGACTAAAACGTTCTAATCATACTCATGAATTGCACAACAGATCATTTTTATTTCTTCAACCCTTAAATTGAATCAGCAATTCATCATCTCGTACATTATGACAATATGTATCATTCTATTCTTGCTACTTGCTTCATTACATCCATACTATTCTATCACCTATACAGCATCCCTTATAAAGAAGGTGAGTCGTTACTATCAAGATCTAAGGATAATTATCAAATCATTTTTAAAATATTACAATTGTCAATTCATATCGAATATTTAGTGATGTAATTCATCCTCATGACACGAAGTGCATGAGTGATGAAGTCTATCGTGATCTCAAAACTACTTTAGAGACTTCGATCCAACTGACTTCTTCGAATCTCCGTCAGTATACTCGTTCAACATGCGATTTCTGGACACAGGGGTTTGGTACCGGATCAAACACAGTTCCAACCATGAGTACTGGATTAGGCACCTAGGCAATACCGAATCAGCGCTATGTAGGTATGTTTGTATCGGATCATTGTTATGCAAGTACCAGAATAGGTGGAGCCTTGGTACCGGAATAGGCTAGGTACCGGATAGCGCTATAGTTGTAGTACCGGAATAGGCTAGGTATCGGATTGCGCTATAGTTGTAGTTCCGGAATAGATTGGGTACTGGATCATCCCATAGTTGTAGTATCAGAATAGTGAGGTACCGGATCAAGCTGCTTAAGAGTCAAGTGATTAGGATCATACATAATCAAGCATTTAATTGAATTAACTCAAGAAAACTAAACAAATCATGCTTTAATCATAAGTTACCTCTTTATGTATATGGACAAGGTCATCGGGTGTATTTATGGAGGAAACAGTGAATTAGATACACATAGCATAGGTAAATAGGCTCAGATAGAGGGTAATATAGGACATTAGAAGTGTCAAAATAGAGACTCAACATTTCCCCCATGCTAAAGTCATTGCATGTCCTCATGCAACAACATCAAAACTGATACTCAAAACTTTTTGCAAAATTGAACCATTCCCCATCATTTCTCTGGTTGTAGGATGTTAAAACCAGAAGCTTTTCTCCTCAGTTCCTTCTTAATTACTCTAGTGTATTGGCCCAACCGTAAGACCTTTTTGAGTTTAGCAGAGACCTGTGCATTTTGTTCTTTTAATTGTGCATTTTCTTCCTTAATGTGCCTATCCAATGCTCGGTACTCTGCAACTTCTTGTTTCAGCTTCCCAATCTTCACTATCAATTGTTGTTTGCTCAGAGATTTGTCCGGACCAGATGTGGTTGTTTTCTCAATCACCTCTTCTCGGGCTTCCTTTTCCTTCCTCATGCCCCTCAAGGTTTGTATCACCAACCCCTCAATTTCACTAATTGTAGCTCCATAGCCACTTTCTTTCTCTGGAGAATTCAAGATATCAATGGGTTCTCTTTCAAGAGAATGCACATGTGGAACTGTTGTTTGTTTGGCCATGCTTCTGGTGGTCCTTCGTATAGGAAGTGAGACTTCCTCAGATTTGCTGATAGGGGTGGAAGTCTCCTCAAACAACTTCCTCTTTTTCATCTTAATAGTGGTTATAGGCCTGGACACTTGTTTCTCCTGTGTCGATTTGATTTTTATCTTGAAGGACCAAAGTGTAGGTTCTAGATTTTGCCCTTGTTGATCATTCCTTATTTCCACTCTGGAAGATTGAGGTGTAGGCTCTACAATTTGTTTCTTTTGAGCCTTCCCTAATTTGATTTTCCCCTTGTTTCCACTTGTCATCTTAGGAGTTTCTTCTAACTTGCTAATTGGTTCTTGAGGAGACACAATAGCTACCTCAGAGGTCTTTTCCAACTCCTTAACCGATTCTTCAGGGACCTCAACAGTTGCTTTAGGGACATCATGTGAAACTTCCTGTTGATCTGTATTCCTCCTCTTTCGTTTCTTACTCTGTGACAATTGACCTTTAGGACTCGAGGTTGGGCTAGGTACTTTAGACTGGGCAGGCTTCTCCTTCTTAGATGTGATGGGCCCTTCTAGGATTCGTTCTGCTGACACACTCTCCTTTTGATCCTTTTTCTTGCTATGTATGTTCAGGTCATGGGTATTTTCCAATTTGTTGGTTGGTTCTGGTGATAACTCAATGGTTGCTTCAGGAGAATTATCTGATCATTTTCCTAGATCAGAGTCCTTCTTCTTCTATCTTTTGGATTTTGGAATCGAAGTTGGACTTATTTTCTGAGATTGGGTGGATGTCTTCTTTATGGATGTAGTAAGCGCCCCTACAACAGACTTTTCTTTCTCCAATCCCTTAATAGGGTGGGATGAGTTGGGTATAATAGTGGCTTCTTTACCCCCTGATTCCTTCCCTCTGTCTTGCTCTGCCTTTGTAATGGACCCCTCACTATGTATTCATGCTTCTTGTTCCTCTACAGATTTGGACATTCCTTCCTGAGCAAACTTATGTTGGAGTAGTTTCTTCCAACTACTACCTTGTGTCCTCAAGGCATGGACAACCAAAAGTTTTATTAGGACATGGTGATGGAGGCTAGTTTCAGGTTTCTTGGAAGTTGATTTCACTCCTCTCGCCATTTTATTTAAACTCATCCATAGGAAGTGAGGAAAATCAATTTGTGGCCCTCCTTCAAAATGTGATAAAAGTTTCAAATGGTAAATGAAGGTTACTGCATACCTCCCTTCGCAGGTGATAAATCTCGGAAAACTCATGAGCATCGTCCAATATTCCTCTTCGATGTATTTTCGAGGAATGCCCTTAGTCCAATCGAGGTCGTGATGTTCTGGCCTAAGAAATTTTTGACAAAGCTTCTTGTCAACGATCACCCTCTTGAAGTATTTTTTCCAAACAGAGGGAGGCATGTAGCTTCTTCTATGGTGGCCTCTGAAATTGTTAACTTCATATTTCCAAACTGAACACTTTATCCATCATATGTTTGCGCAAAAGCAAGAGAGACTCCTTCATGATAGCCTTTAAACTTCTCTAAAAATGGGACCCAGCCAGTCTGTAGATATTTTTCCCTGCAAGCTTGATATTTTGGTGTTTCCCTGTATAATTGGAATACGGGATCATGCATGTCAACCCCCATGCTAGCTTAAAGCAATTCTTTAAGGCGTATGAGGCATAGACAGGGGATCAAGGGTTGAGTACCGAATCAGTGCAGACTGTGAAGGAGTATCGGATCATCATAGATCGTGATGAAGTACCGAAAGAGGATAAGTATGCAAAAGATATGAAGGCATGAGATCACAGTGTGAATGTAGGGGGTGTGACAGTAGAAATGGTAAATAACGCTCATCTGGATGGCAAAGCCACCCAAAGGAGCATTTATAAATTAAGATTTGATTTACAACGGTCACATCGAGGGTAATGATGACAAGGTAAGATAGGTTGAATCCATGAATAACTTACAGACTCGTATAAGAGTTGGCGTCAGACCATATTCATGGGAGTGTTAGATAATGATGATAAGAGATGTGGTCATTATGACCGGAACTCACAAGTATGAAATCGGTTGACGTCATCGGAATCATGATTTGACATGCATAAAGATGCAGCTCGAGTCATTCATATGGCACGATAGTGAATCATGGGATTATGATGCTTCTCTATCAGATAAACAGAAGGCATGAATTTGATCATGTAAGAGACACAATGACCTTGTACTCTCAACATGTCGGGAAAATAGGGACGTTTTCTTCATATAGAAATGTAGACGAGGATTTACAGAAGTTCGTGGTAGGGAATGTGTCATTATTCAAGAGTAACCATATGTTTACTACATAATCAGACTAATTTTTTTAATAAAATGAAAAATGTTGAATTTATACGTCCTAGTACTTGAAACAATTAAATCGAGCAACAAAACTTGAATATATGATAAAAGCTACCAACACCTTATTACCAGTACCAAATCACCTATGTACCGGATGGACGCAAGGTTGTGATCAGTAACGGAATAGCGCAGACCTTCTCCTTTTGTACCGGATGAGCACAGAGGTGACCATCAGTACTGGATGAACACATGGTTATGACTAGTACCGGAATAGCGCAGACCTTCTCCTTTGGTACCGGATGAGCACAGAGGCGACCATCAGTACCGAATGAACACAGAAACTTCCTCCCACAGTACTAGATGAACACAAAAAGAAAATCAGTATTGGATGGATGAAGAGTTGTAGTTCAGTAACAGATGAGCA
>ML784818.1:79415-106578 GCA_009831015.1 Picea engelmannii
GAATTCTGAAGAACATTTTTAACAAAATCCTCTTTGGATAGAGGCTTGTGATAAACCTTCAATCGATGCCCATTTACGACAAAGGGAGTCTGATTCTCATCAATAGTCTTTATCTTTACTGGACCATTGTCATAAACTATATCAACTTCATAGGGTCCCAACCATCTAGTAAACAATTTACCTTTAGAATTATTGAACCTACTATCATACAGGAGGGCCCAATCACCTGACTGAAAAAGACTTCTTTTTGATATACTTATCATGCCATTTGGTCCTTTGTTCTTGTATAAGGGTGGGCCTTTGAAGAGCATATTTTCTGGTCTCATCAAGCTCATTCAATTGTAATAACCTCTGGTTTTTAGCCTCATCCAGATCCATCCCTAATTGCATGGAAGTCCTGAAGGTTTTTACTTGAAATTCTATGGGAAGTAGTACCTGCTTCCCATACACCAACTCATAATGTGTATGTCCTGTTACGTTTCTCCAAGCTGTCATATAGGCCCATAAGGCTTTAGGAAACCTATCAACCCAGTCTTTGTGATGCAGTTGAACAGTCTTGGTAAGAATAGCCTCTATCACCTTGTTAGTTGATTCCACCTGCCCATTTTCTTGAGGGTGATAAGGCGAATATTTTCTATGCTTGATTATGTACTTTTCAGTAAGAGATTTGACCAAATTGGAGGTGAATTGCGTTCCTTGGTCAGTGACTATTTCTCGAGGTACACTGAAACGAGTAAAGATTTCTTCAAAGAGAAAGTCTACAACAGATTGTTCATTAGCATAATACAAAATTTTACCTTCCACCCATTTGGTCACATAATCTGTGCATACCAAGATGTACTTTTTCCTTCGAGACATAGGGTTAATGGGTCCTAAAAAATCCAAAGCCCATTTTTCAAAAGGTTCAATTACTACCTAAGCTTGGAGGGGCATCTCATCGACTGCAATAGGTTTTCCCATCCTTTGGAAATCATCACAGTTGGCCACATACTTTTTTGCATCTTTGAAAATAGTTGGCCAATAGTAGTCAGAGTGTAAAATCTTGTATGTTGTCCTTTTATCAGCAAAATTGCCTCCACGTCGACCATCATGACAGGATCTGAAAATATTATGCATCTCATCCTCGTGAACACAGCGTTTGATCACCAAGCCAGGCTCAGTTCAGTATAAGCAATCATCATGCCACATGTAATTGGCACTTAGCTGGACAATTCTTTGTTTCTCTCGGGAGGACGGATTCTGAGGTAACTTTCTTGTTACAAGATAGTTGGCTACATCTGCATATCAAGGAGTGTAAGTAGAAATATCAAATAGATTCTCATCTGGAAAATCATCATCTACAGGAGTATTATCACCTGCATGAATGAGTCTAGACAAGAAATCAGCAACTAAATTATCTTTTCCAGGCCTATCAATGATGGTAATATTGAATTCTTGTAGCAATAACAACCATCTAGTCACTCTAGCATTTGTAACAGTCTTGTTCATTAAAAATCTAATAGTTGAATGATCGGTATGTACAAAGACTTCATACCCTGTTATGTAGTGTCTAAATTTGTTAACGGCATGTACTACTGACAAAAATTATTTTTCCGTGATAGTGTAATTTACTTTAGTAGGTGAAAGATTCAGGTTGACAAAGTATATAGCATAAGGAATTTGGCCTTCCCTTTGTCCTAAGACAACCCCCAAAGTGGTATCTGAGGCATCTTTGCAACTATGAAAAGGAAGAGACCAGTTTGGTCCTGTCAAAACAGGGGAACTTGACAGCTTTGTTTTCAAGATTTCAAAGGAGATTTGACATTGTTCATTCCAACAAAATTCAGCATCTTTTGTTAACAGTTTGAATAGTGGGGCAGCTAGATTTGTAAAATTTTGAATGAACCTCCTATAGTAACCAGCATGCCCCAAGAAACTTCTGACTTCTTTCTGTGAGCTAGGAATTTTGATTTGGGAAATAATGTCAATCTTGGCAGGGTCTACTCTTATTCCAGTACCGGAGATATGGTGACCTAGACCAATTCCTTCAGTGAGCATCATTCTAGACTTTTCATGACTGAGTGAAAGGTTGGTTTCTTTACACCTAACTAGTACTTTCTCCAAATTGTCCAATGCATGTTGGAAATTATCCCCATACATTGTGAAGTCATCCAAGTAGACTTCTACACAGTCATGGGTCAAATCAGAGAAAATGGCCAAGACATCCCTTTGAAAGGTAGAAGGGGCATTACACAAACCAAAAGGAGGAACCCTATAGGCATAGGTCCCCTAGGGGAAAGTAAATGTGGTTTTATCCTGGTCTTCTGGTGAAATTTGGATTTGATTGTAACCACTAAACCCATCCAAGAAAGAAAAATACCTTTTTCCAGACAAAGTGTCCAAGACTTGGTATATGAAAGGCACAGGAAAGTAGTCTATGTAGGTAGCCTTGTTCAATTCTCTAAAGTCCACACAAATCCTCCATTTACCATTTTTCTTAGGGACAATAACTAATGGGGAGACCCACTTGCTATCTGATATAGGGTAGATGAAATTTGCTTGCAGAAGTTTCTAGAGTTCTTCTTTTACTATGTCTTTCAAGGCTGGATTCATTCTTCTTTGGGGTTTCCTAACAGGTCTGATTTGATCATTAGTGTAAATATGATGCATGCAAGTGTCTGGATGGATCCCTTTCATGTCAGAGTAATCCCATGCAAAAGCACCAGATTTCCCTTGAATCATTTGAACCAACTTTTGTTGTTGATCTGTTTCTAAGTTAGCATTGATATACAAAGATTTTCCAAGACTGATTTCAACAGCCTGAACGACTGATTCTTTCCCTTCATCTATTTGTGAAACGGTGGCTACTGTAGAGGTGGAAGGGTCCAAGGTTTCTTGGAATTCAGAGCTAAAGATATGTGTATACTTAGGAAAAGATTGAGGATATTCAATGCATTCTGAATCAGCCAAGAATAGGCTTAAGATTTGTTCTTCAGTTTTCTCTTGAAATCCTTTTACTTGTTCGAGTGTCAACAAGGGATGAGTGCAATCCTCCTCCCCATAGGTATTCTCCAACAAAAGAGGAACTTTAGTGGTTGGTTGGGCATGGGGAAAAAGGATAAGTTTTTTACGTTGAGTGCCATTGGAAATTGTCATCTCTCCAGATCGACAACTAATAAATGCATCAGCAGTGGCCAACCAAGGTCGGCCAAGTACTACTATATGTCCTGGTTTGGAGGATTTGGGATGAATCACTAAGAAATCCATAGGGTATTCCCAAGAAGCCAAGGTAACTGTTATATCATCTAAACTTCATGTTGGGGTGATGATTGATTTGTCTGTGAGCTCTAGCAAAGTTTGTGTTGGTCTTAACTGATTTAGTTGCATCGTTTTCATAGTGTGAATAGACATAACATTTATTGATGCCCCTAAATCGATAAGTGTGTTTGGAAAAGAAACACCATTAATTTATATGGTTACCATTGGGTTTCCTAGATCACTATATTTGGATGGCATTTCTGATATAAACTCTAACAATTGTCCAACCAACTGTATGACAGAAGGCTCCTTCCTCTTCCTCCCTGGTTTTTTAATGCAAAGATCCCTTACAATCTTAGCATAAATAGGTATATCCTTGATGGCCTGAAGTAGAGGAACCTTCACACATATATTTCTAAGTTCAGTCTCTAGATTGTGTCCTAGAGGTTCCTCAGATTTCTTCACAAGTAACCTTTCTGGATAAGGAGGAGGATTCGTTTTCTGAGGTGTTTTTGTTGTGTGAGAAGTGTGAGGAGGAGTTTCTTGTTGTACAGGGGTGTTTCTTTCCTCATTTAATTGGTTATCCATTTGTTCTTCTCTTTGAATTGTTTGATTATCTATTTGTTCTTCTTCTTGAACTGCATGATTATCTACTTGTTCTTCTTCTCGAATAACCACAGTAGGATTTGGTTTATTTACAACCCTCCCTGATCTTAATTCAATTCCATTAAATGGAGCAGGATTTATTACGTAAGTGGGGAAGGTTTGTACTTCAAGGTTTTGTACAGGTTGTGTAGGTTTATTATTTGGATTAGGGATAGGTTGTGCAGGAATAAGGGTAGGTCGGGGAGGATTTTGAATAGGTGCAGCTTGCATTTGTTGCTGCATATTTGGATTCATAGGCAGTGCAAGTTGTTGTTGCAGCTGTGGAGGTGGAGGAAGAGCACGAGGATTAAATCCTGGGAGCAACTGAGAAATATTGGAAGGGTATTGTGGGTAGGTGGGAAAGTTTGTTGGTTGAAAGGTAACATTCTTGTATGCAGACCCTCTCCATCATTGTTTCCAAGGTTGGATTTGTGGCGGTTGTGGTGACCATTAAGGATAAGACATGGAAGGTACCCATTGTTTTTGTGAATATTGTGTGGTAGGGTCTGCAAACATATTGGGATTTTGTTGTCTCTGTGTCCTGTTGGGGGGATAATATGTTTCATGAGGTTCTCCCCCTCCCTTGAAAATGGCTTTAAGTCTAGGTAAAGAAGGGCACTCACTGGTAGGGTGATACTTTGTACAGAGGCCATAGATTTCAATAACATTAAGGGGGAATTCCTTTTCAAGATGCTTTTTCCTACACCGATGACAAAAAATTGCCAAAGCATCATTCTCTTCTTCTTGTTTCCTTTTAATTCTCATGGTATCAAGTTGGTAACTGATGGTGTTTAGGATGTTTTTTTTGAATTTTTCTAGTAGATTCCCCAATTCAATCCTAGTAACAACTCCTGGTGTGGGTTTAACAATTCTGTTTGTAGGATCCCTTACACTTTTTCCTGTTTTGGCTTGACTGCGGGGATATCTTTTACAATACTCTGATATGTCTGCAAATGGTTTTTGGTACACATCTCCAGAACTCATGAGGTTTAGTACTTCAATGCAGTCATCCCTCAAACCCCTTAGGAAGATAGTCCTAATTGTGGTTGTGTCTAAGGCAAATTAATTTTTCTTTTGGTAGTTGTATACGAACCTCTCTAGGTAATCTTCCAAGATTTCTTCCTCAGATTGTTGCATTTTAAATATGTCATTCCTAGCATCCCTAGGTCTACAGTAATCTTGATATTTCTGGAGGAAGGTTTCCTTCATACCATCCCAATATAAGATAGTGTGTTCTCCTAGGCTCATAAACCACCTCAGTGTTGAATCTTTTAGTGTAGCTGGAAAGAGCTTTAATTTGTGTGCATTATCAGTGTAGTTATAACTTCTACATAGTATATCAAATTCAAACAAAAATGAATCAAGATCTTATGTTGACATACCATGGAAGTGAGGTAGTGAGGACAATGGAATATTCTTCATAGCAACGTCTCTGGCGATGTCTAGTATTGGGAATCCAAATGTCTATGTTTCATTAGCTGCATTTCCTTCCTCTTATGCCATATCTTCAAACAATTTGTAGGCAAGTAGTGATGTCTCTCCACTAAGTGATGGTTCAACCACTAGTTTGTTTGGTATATTTAACTATTACAATGCTTTGTGTGGTTCCCCAATGGCAGATGCAGCTTCCTCTATCACTACCTCTGTTTCTTTTCCAGCTCCTTCTTCTGATGGGGTCGTCAGTGCTTCCCTTCTTACTGGTTGTATTATGCTTTCAATCTGAACAGTGGCTTCAGATTTAGTGCCTTTGGTTGTTGTTTCAATGGTTTCCTTTGAGCTTTCTCCTCTGAGAATTTTTCCTGCACGAATTTTAGATGAATTAGTGTGGGGGGGGGCTTTCTTGTTGTTTGTTTTTCTGATTTTTTTGAAATTTTTGAAGCAATAAATCTACCTTTATTATCCCTATACCTACTCATAAAATAAATTCTAATACTAAAAACACAAACTTCTAACTATCAAAAGTAAGGGGACAACCTGACTTTGGAGCAACCCCACCAAAGTGGATGTGCAGGTTCTTACCTCTCATCTTTCCGTCTTCTCTCCACCCTCAGATTGTCCTTAAATCCAATCCAAACTCATCAAACCAAACAAAAATTCAAAATGCTACCTATTACCGTTTACAACTCCCGGGCAACGGCGCGAAAATGTTGGTGTATAAATATGTTCAATATATTACACTCATTTATATGTCAATCTGGGATTCGTAATCAAAAGAGTTGTTACACTATATGTGCAGAGAACATGTAACCTATCTACGTTTGTTGTATCTAGTTCAAGCTGGAAATAATTAATAACATAATACGTTGTTTCTAGAATTTCTAAATGCTTCACACGACTGCAACCTCAGAAGATAAAACAAAACTTCTCAAACAAAAGCTCAATTAAAAGAGTCTTTCTTAGATGACAATTATGTTCATTCCAGGCTTATGAATTAAAGAGATGAACTTAAGATCTTGTTCCCTGTAGTAATCAAAAACAATAATCAACAATCAACTCCAGTCACTCTTAAACAGAAATCAATCACAACTCTATTCTATTCAATCAAACCTTCTTTAGGACAGAAAACAACCAACATGACTGAGAGACTTCATTATGGAACATGAAGAGAAGAGATGAAGTCCTATGGTTCCTGTACCTACTAAGAACACCACAATTACAAACTCAAAATAATAACATTTGCTTTCATAACAATCCCACACATCAAACTCTTATCAATGAAATGTTGACCTGCAGAAGTAGAAAAGGAAACTATATATTTTGTCCAATGTCTAATTACTCACACTGATTCAGAAGCAAGTGATTCTATGATGAACTTTAAAATGTATTTGAAATCATTGACAACACATAATTGTTAAATGTTCACACTCACACAATCACACAAAGCATGTACAAGGAGGTTTACCTTGGTTGGGGTTGTGGGCCCTTGCCGAACCAACAAGGTACCTCTAAAGAAATCACAGACTAAAACATTCTAATCATACTCATGAATTTCACAACAGATCATTTGTATTTCTTCAACTTGTAAATTGAATCAGTAGTTCATCATCTCGTACATTATGACAATATGTATCATTTTGTTCTTGCTACTTGCTTCATTACATCCATACTATTCTATTGCCTATACAACATCCCTTATAAAGAAGGTGAGTCATTACTATCAAGATCTAAGAATAATTATCAAATAATTTTTTAAATATTACAATTGGCAATTCATATCGAATCTTTAGGGATGGACTTCATCCTCATGACATGAAGTGCATGAGTAATGAAGTCTATCGTGATCTTGAAACTACTTTAGAGACTTCGATCCAACTGACTTCTTGGAGTCTCCATCAGTATACTCGTTCAACAGGCGATTTCTGGAAACAGGGGTTTGGAACCAAATCAAACACAGTTGCAACCATGAGTACTGTATTAGGCACCCAGGTAGTACCGGATCAGCACTATGCAGGTATGTTGGTACTGGATCACTGTTGTGCAGGTATCGGAATAGGTGGAGCCTTGGTACCAGAATAGGCTGGGTACCGGATCGTGCTATAGTTGTAGTACCGGAATAGGATGGGTACCGAATCGCGTTATAGTTGTAGTACCAAAATAGACTGGGTACCAGATCACGCCATAGTTGTAGTACCGGAATATTGAGGTACCAAATCAAACTACTTAAGAGTCAAGTGATTAGGATCATACATAATCAAGCATTTAATCGAATTAACTCAAGAAAACTAAACAAATCATAAGTTACCTCTTTATGTATATGGACAAGGTCATCGGGTGTATTTATGGAGGAAACAATCAATTAGATACACATAGCATAGATAAATAGGCTCAGATAGAGGGTAATATAGGACATTAGAAGTGTCAAAATAGAGACTCAACAATTAGGATGAGGTGTAAGCCATAATTTTTTGTCCCAATAGGCTTGTGTGATGAGACAAGTGTACTTCACACTCACAGCAATAATAAAGGTTGTTAATAGTCAAAGGAGGGTTGAGAAACAGGGTATCCCCTCTTTTATTTTAATTATTCCTTCATTCATTCCCAGCCCAACATTGGTCAAATGATCTACTTCACCATTATGGAATTGCAAAATTGGGAGAAAATCAAGTGCATTGAATTCCTTTACCTCTCATTTTATTCATTGAATGTGTCTTGAGAGACAAGGGTTCTTTAATATTGCTTGTCAATAAAGGATCATCATTATTGTCATTGAGTCTCCTGGTACAATTTCATGTCTCACCCCATGCTCCCTTAGTAATTGTAGTTCTTTGAAAATGGCCCATGCCTCTACCTCATTCATTGTGGCAACTCCTAATCCCCAAGAAAAGTTTTCTTCCATGTTTCCTCTAAGATCATATACAATTCCCCTTGCACCTAGCACTCTTAATACCATGTTATTGATTAATCCATTATTATCTCATACATTATTTGATTCACATTTATTTCACTCAAATAACAAAGAAAAACTAGTGCATAGAAGTGCAATGAATTAACCATTAACATATACAATGAAATTAATATTGATGTTAATTGGGTATAGCATATGTGGTTGAGAGGAGAGATTGGTATCCTCTCCACTTATATTCAAATTAAATCCCACTTGTGACATGTGTGCCATGTCTGAGACAATCATTGATCATGTTCTTCATGAATTGATCGTTGATGGCGGCTTCGCAAGGTATTGGCAATCTCATTGTTGCTGATAGGCTTCAGGTTGGGGAAAATTGTATTCCAAGGAGAAATTTGACACTAATATTGATACTTACACACAAAAAGTGATGATATAAGATGGCACCCACTKATTTCAAGGTTCCTTTGTAGGAGTTGCAATTTCARACTCGTTAAGTAATTGAAGTGACTATTTAARAAAATATAAGAACTCTAATATTAAGAATCAAACATATGTAGAACCGTTTTCATAGTTTTGATTTTTGGAGCCAGAAATCACATATTACTTCAAATCARGTCTATGTTGACAATGTAAAGGAAGAATTTTACAATGACTTGGACGATGTATTATGTTCTAAAATAAGTTTAATGTATCAATGAATTGTGGTCAAYTGTTGTGATGAAGTGGTCCCTTGTTTAGACTAAATTCAGTTTACATTGAGCAGTTATTAATATTGGGATGGATATGGATAGACTAATAAAGAACATAGATCCAAATGCATCCCATGTTTATTTAGTGTGGATATACTAATAAAKAACAACTAATTTTTGGACGGTCATTGGCTTGTTATTACAACTAGAAGAACCTACAAGATAAATGCCATAAGAGGATCACAATAAGTGCATCAAAGGAAGAGAGATGTCACTTCTTTCACATATTGAAACTATAGAAGTAGTTGCAAATGTGTATAGACTATTATGGAATGGAATAAATTCCTTCATGCATGTATTTCAAGAACTGGACACTATCATTGATTCCTTGTCTAAAGCAGTCTTGACATTGCCATGTGGATAGTTATGACTAGAGTAAACACTTCATGGAATGTCTTTAGAATATGGAAAATCATTATAAGTCTCTTGATTCTAGTCTATATTATCTCTTTTGACTTGAAGTTGAAAATCTTGGAAGACTGTAGTAGGAATTTTAAGGCCATATAGAACATTAAATATGTTTGAAAGTAATATTAGAGAAAGGCTTTATGAATTGTTCTCAAGGGCCACAATAGGTTATATTTCTAAAGGGAGTTTATATGATGACTAATGAGATTGTTGCTATGGGAACAAACTATCAGTTATGTTCCATCTTATGTAACATGCCTTGTGCACTTGAAGAGTGTATTTTTTATTCTCTTTCTGAATAAAGAATGCATTTCGCGTAGTCTAAACATTGAACTTTTTAAACCTTTTCTAGCTACATTTTTTGATCAGTTTTGCCCAAAATTAGGCTAGAAATTTAGAAGAATCACTGGAATTGCACATATTAGTCGCCGAGATTACACAATGCGGGTGGATGAGGGGTTTTTCAAGGTACTAGATCCATCTATGCATTTAAAATTGTAATTTCCCAACAATTGCATCACTTGATTCCGATGATAAGTGTCCAAAAAAAATCCAAAAAGTTGAATGCTTAGACATGTCCGAATGCATTTTTTTTCCTTCGAAAAACAAATACATACATGCATCCATTGCCCACTTATACAAAAGGGCATGCTACAATGATGAGATGGATTTTCCACAAGCAAGGCTTATCAAAACTAGAAATAGAAGATGTAATAAAGTTCAAAAAATCTATTAGGTTTATATGTCAGGATAAAAAAATCACAAAATTCATAATTAGAAAAAGAGGAAAATGTAATGAGTATACCTTGGAAAAGTAAAAATTACAAACCAAAGGTATAAATTTATATTCTTATAAGGTTAATTGATAATCACCCTTATGTGATGACTGAAATTTGTACACTATTTCCATAATTTGTATTCCATGCTTCAGTGTGATCTATATCTAGTTTATTCATTTAAAGAGAAAATAGAATCACTTGCAACACCACACGACATTTGTTACATGCCATCATTGTAATAAGGGACAATAAACACCACAAGAGTGAAGTACCATGTCATAATTTGGACGAGAAGGACAACAAGAAGTGCGTTCAAGTTCCTATTGGCAATGTCCCATCATAAACTCTATTTAGGATAAATGAATGCAATATAGACATGGAATCTAAATGACATACAAGGAAATTATTTGCAATAGCAAGCAAGGAGTGTCCTAGGGTCGTGATATGATGCTTAAGGGTTTCCACAACATGGATGACTTGGACACCTATGCCCCGCAGGTTGATTGTTCAAATGATAACATGTGAGAAGAGCATATATTTTCCACTCCTCTCAACCTTGGCATGTTGATAGATTGTATTTCAGATCATCTGGTGGAGGCATTGAATATGGAAGGTGACATTGGTACTTTCAAACGAATCAATGTCGATTGTATGCCAGGAGGTAGCTCTTTGATTGAGATATCTGAGCATGCGAAAAGGATGGCAGAAAATCTCAAGGTGGGTCTTGAGACTCCTCTTCCTCCTTCCACGAGGAGCACAGAAATCAAAGTTGCAAAGGTGGGGATAAGTTTTAGCAGTTTTGATATATCTCTTGTTCTGGACCAAGGTCAAAATCATAAGGTGAGCTCATATTCATTAGATCATGGTTTTCTTGCCTTTGAGCTTAGGTCTTCTCCATTATCTGAGAAAGGTGAGCATTTTTTGGGTTCACAGTTGGATGTCGCTTAGCTCCAGGGAGGAGAGGGGCCTCTAGCAGTTTTCCATAAGTCTAAAAATAAGTGTAAAGTTGTCAATAATAGGGGTGGAAACAATTCCTTGGTAGTGGGAAGGAATGTGTACTTAAATTAAATCATAGATTTGACTAACACTTTGTTAGTTGGAAAATTCTCTAGTCGTTGAGTTTCAATGGTTTTGATAGGTTCCTGGGTATTGCAGGTTTGCGCTCCTGGTGTGGGATATAGCCCATTTAACCATAGTCTGGAAAAGGGTTGGTGTGGCTTCATTTTCAGGTTGAAGGACAATGTGATAAACGTACTTAAAGCATCTTGGTTTTTGAATAGTTCGACATTCACTTTGAAGCCATGGCAGCCACTATTTGATGCTTCCTTTGAGTCTTCTGAGAGTTTGCCAGCTTGGGTCAATATTCCAAAGTTTCCAATGGAAGTTTGGTCCAAATAGGCATTAAGGGCTATAGGTAATCAATTGGGAAACATTATTCTATTTGAAGATAGTTTTCTTGTAAGTGGGAAGCAATCAGTGGCCAAAGTTTTGATCGATTTGGATCTCTCCAAGGAATTATTTGAGTTTGTTGAACTGGTTTTGGGGTCTCGTCATTATAATCCGACACTAAATTATGTAAATCTACCATTTCGATTTGTCTGATGCCATGAGTATGGTCATATTTTGGCAGATTGTCCCAATTCCTTTACGTGGGAGGTTTGGAAGAAGGTGGGTAAGGGTAGTGCTCAACCCCAAGAGTTGGTATAGGTTCAAAGAGATGGTGGAAATGGTGAGGATAAAGTAGGTGTAAATATGCAAGGTTTGTATCCGGAGGTTAGTAGTGGGTTGTGTGAATTTCAAGTCAAATATCGTTCAAAGTGATGGATTGAAGAAGCTCGAGGGGGGACTTCTTTGGAGGACTTGGCATTGTCGTGAGGTGCCTTATCACCGTCTTACAAGCTTCCTTTGGCCTCTGGAGATAGGGTTGATGCTCTCGACTCATTGGGTAAGTTTTTTAACACCACCCAACATGTTTTGAATTCTTAGCTGCGGATTATTTTGGGAGTAGATCAAATGTTTTTCTGACATTCCAGTAGAACATACAGAACCCTCTGCTAAGAGTAGTATCATTTTGGGTTTATTGATAGAGGAACTTATTATTTTTAAAGTTTTGGAAGATATTTCAGAACCCTTCTGCCCTATGCCTATCCTGGAGACCTCGAGGAAGTTATCGGACTCTCTAGGGAGCTCTTATAGGGGAGGTGGACATTACAACTTAAGACCAAGGGGGGAAGTTCTAGTTTGGTTCCTGGTCCATCTGGTTGGTTGGGAGTAGATAAACTGGTGAAACTTGGTAGGTCTCTAGTGGGTAGAAAAAATTTCCCTAAGACATAGAAAGAGCGGTAAAGGAGATAAATGAAGGTCGAGATAAATTTAATTTAGGGGCCCTTGGATCAGGCTATGCCCTTGCAAAGGTTCCCCATTGAATATCCTTTCCATTAATGTTTGTAGGCCAAGGGGGAAGCCAATAAATTGGCCCTAAAAAGGATAGTAGATGTAGAAAAGTTGAACGTGGTCATGCTCTAAGAGGCGATGGGGTTGGGAGCCCCCTTAGTGGTTGGGTTAAGTAAATTGTTTGTCGGATGGGACATTTTTTCAGTTGATTCTTGTGGTCTCTCGGGAGGACTAATAACATAATAGAATCAAATCTTGTATCTTATCAATTATTTTTCAGTTTCTTGAAGACTTTGAATAGATTTGTTTGTTCAAAATCTAGGCTATGTTATCTCTCTACTCAACATTTATGGTCCATATGATGATAAACAAGCCTACTACGACTGGCTTTTTCAATTGCAAAAATCCCACAATTTAATTCTTGGAGGGGACCTTAATTTTTCTTTATATAGGTATAAGATATGGGGAAAAATGCCAGATTGGAAAATTTGGTAGCTTTCTTCATTAATCAATTGGAAGCATGGAATCTGGTGGATATAGAGCCTCTTGAGGTTAAGCCAACATGGTCCAATAACATAGGAGGGGCAAATGGAATAGAAAAAAGGTTGGACATGTTTTTAATAAACGATAATCTTCTGTTGCAGGTCCAAAATATTACGTCGTGGGTCCATGGCAATAAATTTTTGAACCACTTCCATGTCCTCCTTGAATTGGACTCTCCAATTATTAAAGTTGGATCTCCATTTAAGTATAACTCTTGTTGGATCTTAGAAGAAGACTTTATTATTTTGGTAAAGATTGATTGGGTGGCCTTCAACCTCTCTTTCGACTCGTCTCCCCATGAACAATTTTCTCATACCTTGAAAATGATTAAAGGTGAGGTGATGGATTGCGTGATGAGGAGATTTAGAGGCTGAGACCAATAGTTGAAAGAAATGGAGGATAACCTTGATACTCTTTTTAGTGGAGCTAGGGTGGTATCGAGTGAGGATGACCTGAATATTAAGGAGTTGGAGGATAAGAAGGTTAGGCTTCTATAGAATCAAGAGATGGATTGGAGATTAAAGAGTCGAGCCACATGGTTGGCTTTGGGAGACAATAATATGAAGTACTTCCATAACTATGTAGTTCATCGGAAAAGACAAAACACTATGTTGGAAATTCCATCATTGGATGGATCTCGGGTCCAAGATTTTTAGAGGTTGGTAGCATTGGAAGTTGAACACTTTGAATCACTCTTTTGGGAACCAGAGGATGAAAACATAGCTAAAATCCTAAAGGTGGATTCATATTTCCCATGGACGGTGAATGAAGACCTATGTGAAAATTTGCATTGTAGTGAACCAGACTAGTTCAGACTACACACACATCCAAAATATTTGGAACATTATAAAGAAATCCATTTGGATAACATAATTGAATAACAATCAATGAATATAATATAAAAGATGATTACAATTAGTATGAGGGTGCCCTTTCGTAAGAGACACAATCTTTCATCAGGAAGGTGTCCCTTCATTACATATTAGTTATTGATTATTAATTAGTGTTTATACATACATACATACAGACATATGTATGTATGTGTGTGTGGTTTATTGCACTGCCTCCCCATTTTGAAATGATTTGTCCTCAAACCACAATTATAGAAGGGCTTTATGTCTTGCTCTGGCTTGTGTTGTACTTGCATATTTCTCGGTTCTTGATGTTGTTATGGTGGATGATACAAGACGATACGAACTTCCAAGCATTCAGCAGAATTGACGAACTGTAAAAGGATTGGGCTATCCCAAATTGATCCTTTGTGGAACATTGTGCTTATATGATTCATCAATTAGTTTGTTTTCAATTATACTGACATTAACATTTGTCGGATGATAGGATGATTGTTTTCCTTTTGAATGATGTTGATACTTTGATTGGTTAAAGTGTCTACTCTTATGATTGGGATGTCGATAAGGTGTCTTGGTAGCATGAATCATGTTATATATCTATACCATATCTGCAAATATACTTCAATAAGGCCAAGAATAAACCATAAACCATTCACCATAACATGAACACAAAAATATAGAAAACCCTTGAGGTAAGGTAACACCATATATTAATCCTTACGGAAGGATAAAACTCCTCAAGCAATACTTGCTTGTACATCAACAATAATCTTCACCATATCAAATACATTGCTTACATTTCCTTATATAGCATTTCATATCTCCTAGGAACATTCTAGAGTGGGTATCTTCTAGAAACATAATTTATTGTATCTAACTATATGTTTGTGGTGACATATGTGGGCATGACACTTATAAGTATTTCTTGTTAGCTAAATGTATGATTAATCTGCATAACATTGTTGTACATGAGAAGTATGACAATTATTAAGTATTCTTGTTGAGTTAAACTTTGTGGTATGGTTATAAGATACCAGGGCATGGTATGAATCGTCGAGTGTGCAGTGAAGCAGTCCACGTGCACAGAGGTAATAGAATCCTCATGCAACATCAAATTGATTGCGCGCACAGTAGTATTATGTGTACAGACCAATTGCGCGCACAACAATATATATGCGTTCTGAAGGGATAAGCGCGTAGTAGATTTATGACATTTATTCCACTGTTATAATTGTATTAAAAGAAGTGCACTCGTAGGGAGAGACTCAACATCGGTCTGGGCGTAGTACATTAAGATTGTGTGTGGTATTCTAGTCTACTTGTAACAAATAGCGTTGTAAGTAGTGTTGGATTACTGAGAGGGGGGGTGAATCAGTAATAGAGAAATTTAAAAAAATTCAACCATATAATGCAAGTGTTATATCAGTGTAGCATTATCATCCAATAATTGCAGAGTAAATAAACAATGAACAAATGAGCAATCATACACATACACAGTACACCAGTGTTTTTACGTGGAAACCCAAAGTGGGAGAAAACTACGGAATGCTTTTTCTTATATGTCTTGAAGAATTACATTCATTGGAAGCACCAACTTCCTTTGTTTTCCAGCTGCAACTGGAAGGAGGCTCCAACACCCTAGTTTCTCAGGCTACAACCTGAGGGAAACTCCAACTCCCCAATTCTCTGGCTACAACCCCCTATGTTCTTCAGCTACAACCACCTATCCTTGCCTCGTCCAACCGCCCTGACGTAGAAGTAGAATGATGGAACCATTGTCACACTATCACTGTGAGATATATTGTTGTAGACATGTACCAATCAACCTGTAACAACCTGTACCAATAACCTATGCCAACATCTACCATACATCAACCTGTACCTCAACTTGTACCATAAACAAATTCATTGACCATGCACCAAAATTGTACAAATAACCTTTCCAAACAACCTGTAATCAACCTATACCATAAACAAGTGCATCAACCATGCACCAACATGTACCATCAACAAGTGCATCAACCATGCACCAAATATGTACCAATCATGCATCAAATACACATCAACTATGACTCATCAAGATGTACCAACATCATCAAGTATACACCTCATGTATGTACCAACTCATCAACTACTTGTCTCAACCATGTACCTCAACCATACACCAAGTACATATACCAATATAACCATCAAAATTTCTTTAGCAATACATCACACTATCCATAACCAAATACCATAAAACCTTACATCAAACCATGTGCCACAACCTCACTGTTATGTAGCCTCAAGCTAAACCAACAACTTCAGCAACACATCACAACTAAAAGACAAATACCCATATGCCAAATACCAACAACAAAATACCAATTGTATCCCTCAACAAATCTGATATATGCAGCAATACTGAACATCCAATACCATCTCAAGAGCTAAACCCTAGCTCACAAAACATACCTCAAACAAGATGTGCAATATCTCTCATAAATAGACCCCAACCATGTTGTTGCCGCACTTTTTCTGCCGTGATTTTTCTGCCGCATTTTTTCTACCGCAATTTTTCTATCGCACTTTTTCTAACGCACTTTTTCTACCACACTTTTCCTGCCGCACTTTTTCTGCTGCAATTTTTCTTTATCAATAATACCTTCCCAAATAACCTTTCACAGAAATAGATATTCAATGATATTCAAGTGTGATTAAATGAGAGAGCCTTGCCTCTTATTTATACTTTCATGTAGCATCCCACTTTCCTTATTTTAGGGAGTTCTTCATTAACTTTATTATTTAAATAATTTATTTTGCAAACACTTTGACATTTTTGGGGCTTCTAGATGACTCGTGAGGGTTCTCCAACTTCACATAGCCATAAATCTCTAACTATGATGAGTTATGTGACGTTCCACATACCACCGGAAATGGCATGACATGTACTCTCCATCTAGAATAGTCTTACCTGCAAATATATCAAAACTCGTACCATTATCCATCAAACAAACTTGGGTCCATTACCCAAAGCTTTGTGCTACTAGAATTCTCTACCGAACTTTCTTCAAGGGTTGACATCAATGGAAATTAACCCAATTAATCAACAATCTCCCCCTTTGGCATTGATGACAGCACTTTGATGCAATATTGAATTCATATCACTCATGCTCCCCCTGTTACCATCGCTCCCCCTGGAACCATGCCTCTGTGCTCTTTCTCCAAGCAATTCTATCTTTGCATATGATAAATCTCTCCCCCTTTGTCATCAATGGCAAAGGTAGCTTTCCATCTCGGGTTGCTCCCCCTAACTGAACTCTTCCTGAAACTGATCTCCCAACCTGAACTGTCCTCTTTATGGTGCTTCCTCGTGTAAATCTAAGACATATAAGATAAGCATTCAAAAGCATTCATTTTGGAGTAGAAATTACTCTGATTCTCTGACGAAGATACTCAAAGGATTCTCTTGGAAACGGTTTTGTAAATATACCTGTCACCTGTCCTTTTGTTCCCACATATTCAACTCCGATGTTTTTCTCTACAACCTGTTCCCATAGAAAGTGATACTTGATTGGAATTTGCTTCATCTTGGAGTGCATCATTGGGTTCTTTGAGATATCGATGGCACTTGTATTATCACAATAGATTGGAATGGGCTCATCATACTCAACCCATATATTTGTCAGAGTTTGTTTCATCCATAGAACCTGCATATAACATGATGTTGTTGCAATATACTATGCCTCGGCTGTAGATAAGGATATTGATGATTGTTTCTTGCTTAACCATGTTACTAAACACTCACCCAAGTAGAACGTTGCTCCACTGGTGCTTCGTCAGTCATCAATGCAACCTGCCCAATCTGCATCTGTATAGGAAATAAGTGATAGATCCTTTCCTTTTGGATACCATAATCCAAACCCTTTTGTTCCTTTGAGATATCTGAAAATCATCTTCACTGCTAATACATGTGATTTTTTTGGTGTTGCTTGAAATCATGCCACCTGTCCAACTGCTTGCATTAAATCTGGTCTGGATGTTGTCACATATAGTAAGCTACCAATCATTGACCTGTATTGCCTCTGGTCTGTAGACTTTGAATCATCATATTTTCTCAACTTGCAACTAGTTTGCATAGGAGTGGTAACTGGTTTGCAATCTTCCATTCCAAACCTCTTTAGCATTTCTCTAATATACTTAGTTTGAGAAATAAAAATTAATTGGTTTCTTTGACGTATCTGAAGACCCATAAAGAAGGATAGTTCTCCAAGTAATGACATTTCAAATTCATTATGCATATCCTTTGCAAATTTCTAGCTTAAATTGTCATCATTACTTCCAAAAATAATATCATCAACATAAACTTCAATTAATTAAATACTATCCTGAGTTACCTCGATGTAGAGGTTGATGTTTGCACTTCCTTTTCTAAACCCTGCATGTTGTAGATATTTATCCAGACTAGAGTACCATGCTCTAGGAGCCTGTTTTAGAACATACAAGGCCTTCTTCAATTTACACACATAATCTGCGTTCTCTGACAACTGAAATCCTTCTGGTTGTTCAATGTAGACTTTTTATTCAAGTTCCCCGTTCAGAAAAGTTGATTTCACGTCCATCTGATACACTTTAATATTCCTGGAGCATGCATAAGCTAGGAGCAATCGGATTGCTTCCATTCTGGCAACTGGAGCAAATGTCTCTTCAAAGTCGATTCCTTCAACCTATGCGTATCCTTTACATGCCAATCTAGCTTTGTTCCTTGTAATTTGTCCATCTTCATTTAATTTATTTCTGAATACCCACTTTGTGCCAATCACATTCTTATTCTTTGGTCTTGGAACCAATTCCCAAGTGTCATTCTTCTATATTTGATCCAATTCTTCATCCATGGCTTTATTCCAAAATTCATCCTTGATGGCCTCTTCAAAATTGTTTGGTTCAATAGTAGATGAGAGTGCTAGGTGTGTTTGTTATGGTGAACAGATTCTTCTTCTAGTCTCAACTCCTGCATCTTTGTTTCCGATAATCTGATCTGAAGGATGATTCTTTTGTACCATAAAATGTTTCCAAAAGGACGTCCAAAGTTATAAAATTGATAATGAGAGGCTTATGAAAGCTAAGGAGGAGAGAGATGGATTCAACATCAAGTTGGTACAAAGCTTGGATGGAATTGAGAAAAAGATGGATAAGGAGACTGAGACAAGTAGGTCAGGAAGACACAGGTATCATGATGAGGGAATAAAAACAAAAAGTGTTGACAAGAATCTCCATCACTCTCCAAGATATTCAATTGGGAGAGCGTGCAGTAGTTCACACCCATCTCTTGTCATAAAGCATAACAAGATTGGGGTGGACGAGCTATAGGGAGAAATGAATAATATTGAGCCTCCTACTTTTGATGGTGAGCATAAGAAGGATGAGGATGCAGATACATGGTTGTTGGGTATGAGGAAATACTTCGAGCTGCATAATTAGTCCTCACAGGCAGAAGGGTGAATTTCCATTTATCACCTCAAGGGAAAAGCATCAATTTGGTGGGATCAGTATGTGCAAGTGAAACATATTGATGAGATGAAGGTTACTTGGAGGGAATTCAAGCGATATTTTGAAAAGAAATATTTAACCAAATGTTACTATGATAGTAAAATGGAGTTCTTTGAACTCAAGCTTGGGAGCATGACCATAGATGAGTACGAAAGGAGATTTTTTGATCTGTTGAAATATGTGCCTTTTATCAAGGATGAGCAGGTGAAGATTCAAAGGTACTTGAGTGGGATGCCATCATTTATTAGCGATAAAATACAATATGATGATCCCAAGACAATGGAAGAAACTATAAGGAGAGTTAAATGTCTCTATGATCAACAAAGGGGAAGATTGACTTTCCAAAAGGCTTGGGAAGACAAGATGAAAAACAAGGTGGAACGAAGGAAGAAGGGGACTAAGACACCATTTTCCATAAATATTGTGTACGGACAACCAACTTCTAAGGAGCCCAGAATGACTGAGGCAATGGAAACCAGGACAAGGTAGTAGTCAATGAAGTGATGGGGTTGCGACAGAAACCATATGTTTAGATATTGCCCTCAAGGAGGTGAAAATGGGAGAATTGTGCACAGTGTACGACAACCCATGGTAGTTGAATACATGGGTAAAAGTGTACCTAGAATTTATGCATCCCTGGACAACAAGCAAGTTGAGTTTCAGTTGTACATGATCGAGGTGGATGGTAAGATTAATGATCAACCCATTTCTATTTTAATTTACTCAGGAGCTATCCATAGTTATCTATATCCTAAAATGGTGGAAAGATTCCAATTGTGGAGAAGAAAGCTTGGAAAAACTTCGTTAGTGCAACTAGCTACAGTGGAAAAAAGGAAAATTAATGATATGGTCAAGGCATGTCCAATGGAAATGAATGGACTGCGCACAAAAGTTGATTTGAATATCATACCTTTGGGCTCATACGATTTCATCATTGGCATGGATTGGTTGGGCCAACATCATGTTTTTTTAGACTGTTATAATAATGCATTACTTTCCTGGATGAACAAGGAAATTTGAGAACAATTCAAGGCATTCCAAGAGTTGTGACTATCAGAAAAATTTCAGTCTTGCAATTGAAGAAAAGCTACGAGAAAGGATGTCAAGTATTTTCAACTCACGTGGAGGAGGCACCCAAGGATAAAGTTCCAAGTGTTGAGGATTGCGTAGTACTAAAATAATTTGAGGATGTCTTTAAATAAATATCAGGGTTGCCATTGAAAAGAGATATCGATTTCTCTATGAATCCGATGTTGGGAGCACATCCTATATACAAGACTCCTTATAGGATGAGTACACCAGAGTTGAAGGAATTGCAGACGCAACTTGAAGAGCTTCTGAAGAAGGGGTATATATTTCGAAGTGTGTCACCTTGGGGTGTGTCAATTTTATTTTTGAAAAGAAAGATGGTACGTTGAGACTCTGAATTGACCTTAGGAATTTGAACAAAGTAACAGTAAAGAACAAGTATCCTTTTCCAAGGATAGATGACCTATTTGATCAGCTAAGGGGCACACTGATATTTTCCAAGATTGAAATTAGATATGGCTATCACCAAGTGAGAATAAAAGAGGAAGACATAAGCAAGACCGCCTTCAGAACAAGGTATGGTCTTTACGAGTTCATAGTGGTGCCATTTGGGTTGTTCAATGCGCCAGTTGTTTTCATGTGTTTAATGAATGGAGTTTTCAAAGAATACTTGGATAAGTTCGTCGTCGTATTTTTGGATGACATCCTTATTTACTCTAAATACGAAGAAGAACATGAAAAAAACTTGAAGATGGTGTTGAAGGTATTGAGGGAGCTTCAACTTTAAGCAAAGTTGAGCAAGTGCCCATTTTATCAGCGACAGATTCATTATTTCGGTCATATCATTTAAAAGAAAATAATAGTTGTGGACCCAATGAGGATAAAATCCATTGAGGAATGGCCAACACCAAGAAATATTGCAAAAGTGAGATCTTTCATGGGAATGGAAGGGTACTACAAAAGGTTCATTGAAGGATTCTCAAGGATTGTGCATCCAATTACATCCTTGCAGAAGAAAGGTGTGTGATTTGAATGGACTACGGATTGCGAAACGAGTTTCCAACACTTGAAAATTTTGTTGACTAGTGCATCGATACTAAGGATTGCAGATCCAGTTGCAGACTTCGTTGTGTGCACGAATGCATGCAAGAAAGAACTCGGTGGAGTCTTGAGTCATAATGAGCATGTGATATGTTATGAATCAAGAAAATTAAAATAGTGAGAAACTCTATGCCACTCATGATTTAGAATTGGAACCTATAGTGCATGCCTTGAAGCATGTTTACAGACAAAGAAGGATGATCCCGGCTCAGCTTCGGCTATCTACTCTCATGGCCCACTAATGTGTTCTACCTTCTTTACGGGACATCGCTTATGCTTTCAATTTTATGGATAGGTTGGATAAATTCTTGTAGACATGTTCAGTTAGCTAAGTCAACTCTACTCTATATAGATAGTCGGAATGATGACCCGATCCAACCAATAGGGTTGTAGGTAAATAGAGCTGGTCTTATTTGTCCCGATGTTGCGAGTGACAGAGATTGGTGTTCATTCTAAATCATCAAATCCACACAGATGGGACTGGGGAACCAAATAATTATTTCTAGCTGGAAGGCCATGGGTGTAGGCACTATCTCATGGGTAAAATATTTGAGCTAAGATCGGACCATTGTGGTCTCAAGTATTTGTTTGGACAACTGAACTTAAATCCCAGACAAAGTAGGTGGTTAGAATTCCTCAGTGAGTAGACTTTGATATAAAGCATATCAACGGCAAAGAGAATAACGTGGTTGATGCACTCAGTAGGAGAGTGCATGAGATGCATGCTACAACCATGAGCATATACTGGACAAATTTGAGAGACAGAATCACAGAGGTTGCCAAGTCAAATATGTGCTAAGAGGAATTAAAAGAAAAATTACAACAAGGTATTTTGTAACAAAAACTTGAAGAGTATGAGCTTCAAGGGGGTGGAATTCTCTTATTTAGGAGCATAGTTTATATTCCTAACTCACCAAAGTTGAAAAATATAATATTGAAGGAATTGCATAATGTGCCTTGCATAATGGTTATCAAAAGACACTAGCAGTTGTTAAGAAGTAATATTATTGGCCAGACATGAAAAAAGAGGTTGTTGATTTTAATACTAGATTCCTTGAATGTCAAAAGGTCAAGGTTGAGCACATACATCCAGTTGGTTTGTTACAACCTTTGCCCATTCCTGAGTGGAAGTGGGAAGTTATAACGATGGATTTTATAACTAATCTACCCATATCAGCCAAACAACATGATTCCATCATGGTGGTAGTGGATAAGCTCACTAAAGTTGCCCATTTTGTTCTAGTGAAGTCAACTTACAAGGCAACTAATATTGTTGATATCTACATGAGAGATTGTTAAATTTCATGGAGTACCCAAGACAATTGTGTCTGGCATAGATCCCAAGTTCACTTCAAATTTTTGGAAGGGATTATTCAAAAGAATTGGGACAAGTTTGAACTTTAGCACAACATATCACCCATAATCATATGGACAAACAAAGAGGGTAAATCATGTAATATAAGATATGCTAAGGATGTATGTGATGGATAAACCATCAAAATGGGAAGACTACTTGCATTTGGTAGAGTTTGCTTATAATAATGGGTATCAATCATCTTTAAAGATGAGTCCATTTGAAGCAATATATGGTAGAAGGTGCAACACACCTCTGAGTTGGGATAACCCAGCAGACTGCATAGTGATTGGGCCAGATATGTTATGGGAAATGGAAGAGCAGATGGTAAAAATAAAGCAAAATTTAAAAGTTGCCCAAGACAAACAAAAAAACTACGCAGATAAAGGCAGAACTTTTAGATAATTTAAAGTGGGTGACCATGTATTCCTAAAAGTAAAAGCAAGACGAAGTTCCCTGAATTTGAGAAATTGCTCTAAGCTAGTAGCATGATATTGTGGGCCATCTGAAACCCTAGAGAGGATTGGTCATGTCACATATATGTTGGCTCTACCTGCATCCTTGAGTATTCATAATGTATTTCATGTTTCCTTGCTTAAAAAGTATGTAATTGGAATGTGATTCAGGTGGAACCAGAGGGCGAATTCTGAGTTCAACCAGTGCGCATATTGGATCTGAAAGTCAAGAGGCTCTGGAATCTCACAGTAGTATTGGTAAAGGTCCGGTGGACCTGTGACGGTCCTGAGGATGCAACCTAGGAACATGAGGATGCTATGTGGGAAGAGTATATGCATCTCTTTGAGAACTTTTGAAAGTTTTAGTTATACATGTGTATCTAATGCACTGAGGACAATGCATAAATAAAGGGAAGGGGAATGCAATACCCCTAGGCCTAACCCCAACTGTAAATGTAAATATAAATGTATATATACTTATATAAGTTGTTGAGTTGTTGGTATCAAGTCTTGGATTCAGTTTTGTGTCCATATCCCATAATTTGGTGATTGTGTGAGGATTGTGCATCAAAGAAAGAACACACACACTTTGTAGTGTAGCGCACACCCGTGTAAGTATACGAGGATGGCACACCAAAGGAATAGTGCGCATCTCCAAGAGTTTTATGCACACCGGATTAAGTGCGTAGTTTTGAGGCCAGAGAGCCTTTATATATATGCTTGTGTTTTAAGGTTGGTGAGCCTAGACGCAAAAGGCCAGTGCGCATGTATTGTAAATGTAATCACCTCAAGATTGTTAATATAATCACATCACTGCGTGCAGATTGTAGGCTAGTTGTAGCAGTCGACACCTTGGACCAAGTCTTTTGTTGAATATCTTGCCATAGCCTGGCAATAGGAACCCTTTTCCCTATGGATTTTAAACCCCAGCTCGGGGGTGACCTGTCATTGAAATATTATGAGCAAAAAAGTCTATGGATGGGAGGAACGTCTGATTTCTGCACGAAGTTGGTGACTTTTCATAAAAGATAAGTGACCTTCACAGACTTTTTTAACTACTATGTGCTCTAATGTTCATATTTTTTAAATGGGTTTATCTTATTGTATGAATTTGCATCTGAATATTGTGGTTAATTATGTGTAGTGTTATTGTGTGTGTGTGTGTGTTCTTTTTCTTGTATGTTGCGACATAAGTGGGCATGACAGTTATAAGTATTTCATGTGAGCTAAATGTATGATTAATCTGCATAATATTGGTGTACATGAGAAGTATGACAATTATTAAGTATTCATGTTGAGTTAAACTTTGTGGTATGGTTAGAAGATACTAAGGCATGGTATGAATCATCGAGTGTGCATTGAAGCAGTCTGTGCGCACAAAGGTGATGGAATATGTGTGCAACATCAGATTGATTGTGCACACAGTAGTATTATGTGTACAGAGTGATTGCGCGTACAACAATAGCTATGTGTTCTAAATGGTTAAATGCACAGTAGATTTGTGACATTTATTCAGTTTCTATAATTGTGTTAAAAGAAGTGTACTCGTAGAACAAGACTCAACATGGGTCTAGGCGCAGTACCTTAAGATTGTGTGCAGTATTTCGGTCTACTTGTAATGAGAAGCGTTATAAGTAGTATCTGTGCACTAGGATTTTTGAAGTAGAATGGTCCAATAGTGAGCTTGGGTTGTTACAAAGAATATCCTAGAGACAAAAGTTGAGGATGTAGTGGCGTGGCCCAGCCTGGGGGTTGGGGATGTTACAATTATCATTCATTCATTTGGTTAATACATTTCTATTATTTTCTCTCAAATTTTTCTCTCATCTTCTCACTTTTGCAAGCTGTGTTCGTTCTTCTGCTAGATAGATCTCTTTTGTGGGTACTCACCACATTCTACATGGTATCAAATCCCACAAGCCACTAGCAAGGATCATCACTAACACTCTTATTTGCACGTGCCGAAGACAGAACAAAGCAACAGAAAAGATGGACTACTCACAGACAATTCTTCTTACGCCTCACATTCTCTCCAAGATTAATGTGTCATAGATTTGTCAGCCATATCTCTAAATCTACGATCTGGGTTGACCTGTTGTTTGGTATAGAGATGCATTGCATGTGGATTCTCATGCTCACCAAACATATCCAATACCCACATCGTAGTTTAGGCGATAAAGTTGTTTTATCAGATATATAGATGTTGTGGATCCATCAGCAATATCTTAAAATCGATAATCTGGGTTGATCTAATTTTTTATAGAAAGATACATTTCATATGGATGCTCACACTCACCAAAAATCTCCAACACCCACATCCTATTTTAGGAGATACAATTGCTTTATCATATCTATGGTTGCATGCATTGTATGGGGAAAACCTAAGATCGATACTCTGAAAGACATATCTCACTAATATCAGTCATTGGGGGAGAATCATTGCAATGGAGGAAAAAGATGCAATTATCTTGATCCTTTAGAGTCTGAATCTAAATCTTGTCAAAAAAAGTTAGCAAACTTCGAGGTGAACAAGATAAATCCAATATTTATATTCCAAACATGTGTACCTATTTTTCCATGGATTCTAGACTGATTGGGAGTCTAAGGGAGGAGAATCATCTCAAGTTCATACTTGGACCAGCCGTATTAATGAGATGCAGGAGAAAATCACTCTTCTCAATGAGCATTTTTTAGCTGATTTAAAATAGAAGGAAGATATTATTGCTTGTTTGTAGAAAGATCTGCAAGAACCTCTTGCTTTTAATGTCGCTTCTGCGTTGATGACCATTATTGAGCTTCCTTCACCAACTTTTGAGTTGCACACTTGTGGTATTGGGTCAAAATTGATGCATCAGATGAGCTACACTAGTGGTGTCCTTGGTAAGAATTGACAGGGGATTGTACATCCCATTAAGCCTGTGATGAGACCAACAAAAGTCGGACTTGGTTTTGTTAGGACTTCATTACCAATAGCAAGTTGTCTCGATATTTCTATCGTTCAAACTCAATTTGTTCCAGCACAAGGGCATGTCACACAAGATGACTCTTCTATTGTTGAGTTGCAACAACCACCACCTATAACTCTTATTGATACAACTTCCGAGCTTTCACAGCCAAATTCGGCACCAACTTCAGAATTAGAGTTGTCAATATCAGACTCTTTAGCACCGACATTAGAGTTTTTGGTAACAACAGACACTTCAACATCAACTTCAGGATATACATCCTCCACATATCGACATCCTCGACATCATGATCGGAGACAACATTGTCTTCCTATCATGTATCCCTAGCCTTTTGTCAGTTCCTCTTCTTTCAACTCATTAACGAAGAGGCATATACGACAACATCTTGGAAAGGTACCAACTTCAAGGATTGTTTGTGGTTGGTTAGATGATTGGTCAACATTTGAGCCATTGTTTGAGGAAATCTTACATATGTTTTTTATCCAAGATACATGGGAACCATTCTCATTGCTCTTGACTTGACTGGTTATGACACCTTTACAATTCCATTCACCACTATTTTGATGAATTTTATGGTGTTTTCTTCTATGTTTTGGAAGCACTTTGACTAGCCCCTCCATATTGGTGTAGGCTAGGGCCTTAATGTTTGGAGAGATATGATTGTTGTAAACTAGTATCAATTACAACATTTCAACTTCAACACACTCATTGAAGCAGATTATGATCTGTCATCATCAGATCATGCTTCATTGACTTGTCATCTTTTCTTGGTTTT
>ML784818.1:110513-137181 GCA_009831015.1 Picea engelmannii
CCAAGTTCCATCTTTCTTTTGTACCAGCATGATTGGGATCCTGCAAGGTGATGAGCTGGGACGGATGTGCCCCTTGTGGAGAAGTTCTTGGATCTGCCCCTTGATCTCCTCATTCTCTAACAGATAGTGGTGGTAGACTGGCCCATTGGGAAGCGGTGCATCGAGGTGATGGGGTGCTTGACCTGACAGTGCAGAGGTACCCCGGTAGGTGAGGAGAAGATATATGAGTATTCTTCCACGACCTTATCCACTTGCTTCTACTGTGTGGAGAGGTCGGTCGCGAAGACCCTGGATGTGGCTGCGATCTTTCGCTCATTTTGAGAGAGAATCACGAAGAAGACAAACTTCCATGTCTAAGAGATGACCTTTCTGCATTACTTGGCAAAGATCTAGGAAATAACACTGGGTGGGACTGCCTCGGGTATCCTATATAATTTCTTGTTCAAAGTAATAATAACATTGCGAGGCCTGGACTCATATACAGCATGACGCTTCCATAAATATGGTTGGCCCAAAAGAACATTAAAAACTTCGAGAGGGGAAACATCACACAATACTTCGTCTTTGAAGAGCTTGATGTCGTATGACATGCGACATTGTTGGTTGACGAGGATGTCACTTCCTTGGCGGAGCCATCCGATGGTGTAGGGTGCGGGTACGGCATTGTCGACAAGGCGAGTCGCTTGACAACCTCTACTAAGATGAGGTTATTCTGGCCACCACTATCAACGATGAAGGGCAGTGGCATACCATTCACCCACATCTGTGAATGAAAAAGGTGCTCGCCTTCCTCTGGCACGTCTGGTTCATCGGGTTGGAGCTTGGTGGTAGCAACAGTAAAACTAGGTTCTGCATCTATGATCTGTCTCCCCCTTTCTGGTTCTGACTCAGATTTGGAACCAACATCTGATTCATAGGCTTTCACCTCAGCCACCAGCAACTGCTTCGAGTGTCAATCAACATTGGTATGCCATGGGCTCTTATGGAAGTCGCACCACTTCCCAGTATCTTTCTTTGTCTTTCCGGTGTCCTTCTTTACTTGCAGCCTGGACTGTTTGTCCTGAGGTTGTTCATTTTTTCTCTATCCTTTGTTTTGTGGGTTGGGGCTGCCCTTTCCTGGTTTTTGTTGTGAGGGGTTCCAAAGCCCAAATTTTCGTGCCTTTTGTTTGAGCTTCTACTCGATTTTGACGGCATATCGGTAGGCCGCGCCAAAGGATGGGATGTCAAGAAACTCCATTTTGGCATGGATGTATCTATGCAACCTGCCGCGATACTTGAGCACCAGATGTCACTAAGAATCTTTGATACCCAGCTTGGTGCGCAAGGTATGGAAGATATTTGTGAACTCTGGCACCGCTTGGTCTCTTTCCTACCGCAGTGTGGTCCATTTTGTGTATAGGTCGTCATAAATTCCAATAGGGTAGTATTGTTCTTTAATAGCATCCTTGAAGAACTCCCAAGTGAATCAGACTGTAAATAATGAGGGTTCCTCTGTTTCCTTTTTCTCATTGAAAGCTTCTCACCAATCTTTGACATGGGGTAGGATGTTGAGGAGTGCAAAAGTAATATTTTCTCTATTCGAGAAGTTACGGACAAAGAAATACCCTTCTAGCTTATTCAACCATTTGTCTACCACATCTACATCTATTTGACCTTCAAATATACGAATATCAAAGTTGATTTGTACCTTGAAGGGGAAGTGCCTCCATTTGAGGAAGATGCATCACATGTTGGTAGTCACCGAAGGATTTGCGCAAAACTATCCATCATCTCGATCCTTTGTTGTGTGATGGATTCCTCGAGCAACATTTTGAAGCGATCTCCTATCACGTCGTCTTTATTTTCTTCTACCATGAGAGGTCGTCTGAGCGTGCGAGAGGTTTTGACCACAAGAGAAACAAGCTCGAGACCCAATTCTTTGTACCATGGCCTCGTTGGGGACATGCATTAAGAACGACAAGGAACAGACTGCTCTAATACCACTAATCCATAATATATTTGCAGAACGAAATGAATACAGATTATTATCAAAAGATGCTTAACACAGAATAAAAGATATACAGTAAAATTGGTTTCTATTCAATAAGGAAATAAGTTGAAACTATAAAATGCAGTGGAAACAAGCTTGCTATAATGTTGGCGGCTTATCTCTGAGAAGAGATGTCACGGTTGCACTCATTCGCCAGAAGATGATTAAAATGAGGCTCTGAAATCATTATTACAATAAACAGGAATGTCAAAAACCCTAGACATCCAAAAAACCTAACCCTGGGAGATGAAGAGCCAAAAGTCATGTGGGCCCCATCTAGGTAGGTTAGTACATCAACTTCCTGGGGTCATAACGTTTGCATACGATCTTCGTTTTAGGTGCACGATAGCGCATTGGAAAGGTCTATCCAAAGAATACACATTTTCCTACTATCTATTATAAGTCATTGTAACTAGGGTGAGCCCTAAAAAACGTTGTTTAGGGCCTCAAAACGGCCCTGCAAGTCAGGGACCCGGAAACTAGGGAAAAAACTGCCAAACTAGAAAACTGCCAAAATGAGCCAGTTGGAATAGGTGGGAGGCCATCGACATCCATCTGGATCACAAGGGAAACAAAATTTGGCTAAAGGCCAAGATCAAACTCGCTCAGATGCCAAATGTTGTGGACATGACTGATTCAAACTACACACACATCCAAAATATTTGGAACATTATAAAGAAATTTGTTTGGATAACATAATAATTGAATAAGAATATATGAATATAAGATATGAGATGATTACAATGAGAATGAGGGTCGTATATATATACCCACATAGGGGTGCCCTTTCTGAAGAGACATGATCTTTCATCAAGAAGGTGTCCCTTATTACATAGTAGTCAATTGGGTGTGTGCTAAGGGGTGTCCCCCCCCCCAGTCACCGAGGTTCAATTCCTGCCAATGACATGTTGAGCTCTTAAATGAGCACAATATAGAAAAATCCTCGGATTTCTAAAAAATCTAATTTACCCTGGGTACCATCCTCGAAATCAGGGGAAGTACCCAGTGGATTTTCCCAGGAGTGTTCCATCAATAATAAATACATTACTCTTTGCAGTTACAATATTTCAACACTCCCCCTTAACAATAAGGGTATTCTACAACAGCATCAGGCGAGAGAGAGGGCAACGTCATCAACAACATCTTGGAACATTGACTGGTGTATCTATAAATCATCAGAAGATTTTCTCATCATCAATAGAAGCAACAACACAACACAAAGGTTAGAGCATCATCAACATCAGCACTAGGTTGAGAGTCTTCAACACGAATCTGGCATCACAACACGAACCTAGATACACAATATCATCAGCATGAAGCTAGCATCATAGTACAATACTGGCAACACAATATCATCAGCATGAAGCTAGAATCACAGTACAAGACTGGCAACAAAATATCATCAACATAAAGTTCGCATCATAGTACGAGATTGACAACACAATATCATCAGCATGAAGCTGGCATGACAGTACGAGACTGGCAACATCATTACAGCACTAGGCTGACACACATCATCACAACACCAGGCTAGCATCATAGCACTAGGCTAGCACATCATCATAGCATGAGGCTGGCACATCAACAGCACGAGGCTGGCATCACAGCACTAGTCTGGCACATCATCACAGCACGAGGCTGGCACATCATCAGCACAAGGATGGCATCACAGCACTAGGTTGGCACATCATCATGGGGATGGCATCACAACACTACTCCCCCTTTCGAGGGAGGTCCTTACAGACTACACCAAGCTTATCTTGAAAGTGCTCAAACTTTACATGAGATAGAGGCTTGGTCAACACATCAACAACATGTTCATCTGTGCTAACATATTAGAGCTTTATGGATCCTCTCTGCACCATATCACAGATGTAATGATGTCAGATCTCTATGTGTTTTGACTTGTCAAGGAACACAAGGTTCTCGGTCATATTTATGCAATTTAGGTTATCACATAGGATCAGGGTTGCTTCCATCTCTAGATCGAATAGACCTGTCAACAACTTCTGAAGCCATATGGCTTCACAACTAGTAGAACATGCAACAATGTATTATGATTCTGCCATTCTGAGAGCAATGCTTGATTGCTTCCTACTCTTCCATGAGATCATGGCCCCAGACTGAAAAAACATCTTGAAGTGTTCTTTCTGCCAGAGACACTTTCAGCTCAATCTGAATCAGTATATCCACTCAGTCTGAAGTCATGATCTCCATCATAATTGAGACCACAATCTAATGTACCCTTAAGGTACCTCATCACATGTTTTGCAGCAACTAGGTGAACATGTCTGGGTTCTACCAGAAACTAACTCATTGTGTTCACGGCAAAACAGATACCTGGCCTGGTGTTCGTCAGATACATCAACGATCCAATGATCTGTCTATATAGCGTAGCATCAATCAATTCTGACGAAGAGTCAACCACGAGCTTCAACTTTGTTTCCATGGGTGTATTCATGGACTTGCACTCCAACATATCAAATCTCTTTAGTATTTCAACTACATACTTCCCTTGGTTGAGGAAGATCCTCTCTCGGCTCTTCCATACCTCAAGACCTAAGAAATAGTGCATTAGGCCAAGGTCTTTCATCTCAAATTCTGCAGCGAGATTCTTCCTACATTTAGTGATGATCTTTTCTTCTCCAATTAAGAATAAGTCATCCACATATAGAAACAATATAACAGGCTCATCATTCATAACCTTGAAGTAAAGGTTAGAATCTGTTTTACACTTGGTAAAGCCCAAGCTCATCAAAAAACTTTCAATTCTTCCATACCAAGCTCTAGGAGCTTGCTTCAATACGTACAGAGTCTGCTTCAACTTGAAAACATGAGTCTTCATGTCTTCAACTTCAAATCCTTGAGGTTGTTCTATATACACTTCTTCTTCAATGACACCATTCAAGAAGGAAGTTTTCACGTCCATCTGGTGTAACTTCCACTTCATCTTAGCTGCAAGGGCTATGATGGTTCTGATCGAAGTGTATCTGGCTACAGGAGCAAATGTCTCTTCATAGTCAATGCCTTCCTTTTGAGAGAAGCCACGAGCAACGAACCTTGCTTTATGTTTCTCAATACTTCCATTAGCAGCATGTTTTATTTTGAAAATCCATTTGGAAGATACCGCATCCTTGCTCTTAAGTCTAGGAACTATTTCCCGTACATTATTCATTATAATGGATTGGTATTCTTTTGTCATGGCATCTGCCCATTCTTTCTTCTGAATGACTTCTTCAAACCAGGTGGGCTCCTTCTCTAAGAGATCACACATCAAAGCCATATAACTAGAGAATGGATTTGGTCTCTTCACTTGTCTCATGGTTTCTTCGCGGACACCGTACTTCTCTCCATCTTGAATAATTCCCTTTCCCATGATGGATTTCTCTTGTGGGAGATCATCATCTGGGGAGGTTCTTGAGATTCAACTATGTCATGATCTTCTAGAATCCCCTCATCAAGGGAAGATATGACTTCCCTCACTGGTTCTGCAACTCTGGGAGCTACAAGTTCTTCTTCATATACTTCTTCAAGTTGGCATCTTCATCAAAGGTTACATCCCTGTTGATCTCAATATGATGGTAATCTGGTATATAAACTCTAAAGGCCTTGGAGACCTCACAATATCCAACAACTCTTCCCTTCTTTCCTGAAGGGTCCAGCTTGGTTCTTTTCTCTTTTGGAATATGTATGAATACTAGGCAGCCAAATATTTTGTGATGGCTTACTTTTGGCTTCTTTCCGAAGAACATCTCTTCTAGATCTTGAACCCAAGTGCACTATGGGACAATCTGTTCTGCACATATACTGTTTTTTTTGCTGCTTCTGCCCATAAGCACATTGGAAGATCTTGATCATGGATCATGGTCTTCACTGCTTCCATTATAGTTCTGTTATTTCTTTTTGCTACACCATTTTGTTGAGGATTGTGGGGAGTGGTGAGCTCCCTCTTGATCCCGACATATTTGCAAAAGTTTACAAAATATTTTGATGTGTATTCTCCTCCATTATCTGACCTGAGTATCTTGATCTTTCTTTCAGAAAGATTCTCTATCAAGGCTTTCAATTCCTTGAATTTACTGAACACTTCATCTTTTGATTTCAAAAAATAAACCCAAGTTTTACGAGAATAGTCATCAATAAAAGATACATAGTATACATACCCACTGATGGAGGATGATGGCATTGGGCCACACACATCTGAGTGAATGAGTTCTAGGACTCCTTCTGCTTTATTGTATCTCTTCGAAAAAGGGTTCTTTATGTTCTTCCCTTGTGCACATCCATTGCACACACCTTCATGGTCAACCTTGAGCTATGGTCGACCTGTGACTTCCTTGCTTACATATGGTAATGCCTTGTAGTTGATGCAGGCTAATAGTCTATGCCAAAGTTCACATGGATTCTCAATGGTGTGGGTCATGGATGCTTTTGAGTGACCCTTTAGCTTATACAAGCCACCTTCTTCTTTTCCAATAACAATTGCTTCTTCCATGGATTTTCCTTTGGCCCACATAAGAAGTCTCCATCTATAAAGGCAACTATGAAGCCTTTCTTTTCTAAAGCTGATATGGAGAGTAAGTTCTTTATCAAACCTAGTACATAGAGTACATCCTTCATCTTCATTTGAGTTCCTGAATTAAGCTTGTAATTTGATTCTCGTACTCCCTTGATGGGGTATTGATAATCATCTCCAAGTGTAACTTTCTGAGAAAACTTATTTTCTAAAAGGCAAGAGAGAATGTCTCTTTGACCTGTCATGTGCTTGGAAGCACCACTATCAATGAGCCACGTGTCCTCACCAAGTGATATTGATCCTGAGAGGGCCGAGATTAAGACATAATCTTCAATTCGTTCTTTTATCATCTTTGTGGGTAACTCTTCATCTTCAACTACATGGGCATGATACCTCTTGTTTTTCTTCTTGTATTCTTCTCATCTAGCTGGACAATGTTTCGCAATATGTCCCATCTTGTCATAGTGGTAACATTGGTAGGATGAGAAATCTTTTCCTTTTCTTTGTCCTTTATGAAACTTTTGGAATCTTCTTGGTTGAGATTCTTTATGTATGAATTTGTTTTGGGGTTGAGACTCCTTATGAGTTTCTTTTTGGAAGTAAGACTTCTTTCTTCCTCCTTTAGTGTGAGTAGCTAGGGCTTGATCTTCATCTCTTGATAGTAAAGTTTCTCGGTTAGCTAACCTTGATTCTTCTTGAATGCATTCTTCCCAAAGACTGTCAAATTGTAGTTTCTCCTTTCTGGCACAAATAGTTTGGATGAACGCATCCCAAGGTCTTGTGGGACCATTAAGGGTCGTCATTATGAGTTCCTCTTCGTCTATAGTATCTCCAATTTCTTCTAGCTATTCTTTGAATTCTGATATTCTGGAGAAATATTCCTGGATTGATTCTCCTTTTTGCATCCTTGTATTCTTGAGTTCAGTTCTTAGATTCATCATCTGATTTATGTTCTTTCCTTCATATAATCTGGTTATGGCATCAAACATTTCTTTTGGAGTCTTCTTTGATGACACTTGAGGAATCAAGTGATCTTTGATAGAATCTGCAATGATTCTGTTTGCCCTAATTGTGTCGTTTTGGTGTTTTGCTTTAGCTACAGCATCGACGGGTTCTGGTACATCTTCTTTAACAAATATTGTTAGGTCATTCTCTTCAAGAATGAGTCCAATCCTATACTTCCAAGCACGAAAGTTTTCCACACCTTCTAGCTTGTCAACAAGATTAGTGCTTCCGGACATCTTTTACCTGGAGCTACGAAAATGACCAAAAAATGAAAGTTCTCAAACTTGAATTTTCAACCTACCAGGAGGTGCGCTTGGCTGAGGCGAGTAGCCTAGTGTGTTTAGATTTCAAAAAATCCAACTTTTGCCCCTTCAAACTTGACCAACGGATTTCTGGACTAGTGCTTCTGGTTTTCTGGTACTCTGGTACTTCTGGTTTTCTGGTATTTCTAGTACTGGAGAAAACTAGGGTTTCACTTTCCAGGAGATCTAACCATTGAAAAGGTGCGCTGAAGGTGCCAAAGAGTTCCTCGGGCTAGGGCGCAGTTTTCTAGATGGCTCTTGGGATGAAAATCCTCTTCAATAAAAAGCCCTAATTTTCATGTACGGCAACAATGACGTTTTTCTTCTTCTTGTGAAAGATGCTCTCTTCAGCTTAGCTTTGATACCAAGTTAGATTTTAAGCTATTATTAGGTTTATTTTCAATTCACTAGATAACCATAGCATAGATAGGATCACTGAGAATAACACAATCACAAGAGACACATCATCTATCCTGGGAAACCCTCATGGGGGAGAAAACCCAACAAAAACTTCCTTAATATAGATAGCCAATACAATGCCAAGAGAATAAACCAAACACTACAGAAAGTCCTCTCCAAGTAATGTGCCTCTCTCTCTCTCTTCCTTCTTCTCCAACTGCAGCTCCAAACTTGCGCTCTGATGATCAAGTGAGTGAGTGAACAAATGAGGTGCTAGCCTCCTTTATTTATACAATCTGGCAGGAGTGAAAACAAAGTGTCTTTTCACTGGCAGGGCCGACTTCTCTTTCTAGGTGGTTAGAACCACCTTAATTAATTATGGGGGCCAACTTCTCATTTTGTTGATTACAGTTAGGGTTTGACCAATCCGCAAAAGGGGATTTGGTCATTTACAATGCCCGACATGATCAATCCACAAAAGGGGATTTGGTCATTTACAATGCCCGACATGATCAATCCACAAAAGGGGATTGATCTAAATAATACATCAATAATAAATAGAATACTCTTTGTAGTTACAATATTTCAACAGACTTTTGCCTAATTTCTTTGTGTAATGGTGTGTATAAAGTAATCTCAAAGATAATAACTTCTCGCCTGAAACCTGTTATGCCAAGTTATGTGTCAAATGAAATTTGGGTTTTTATATGGTCATCAGATTCACAAAGTAATTAGATAAACCCAAGAAGTTGTGCATTCCATAAAGACCAATCATATTCTAATAGCTATACTTAAGATTAATTTGTCTAAATCCTATGATAAGGTTTCCTGGCTATACCTCCACTTGTTATTAATACAGTTAGGTTTTAATCTTCCTTTGGTCTAATGGATAATGAGATGTGTCTCATCGGTTAATTTCACGGTACTTGTTAATGGATTTGCTTTGATGTTCTTTAAATCCTCCATAGAGTTACGAGAAGGCTTCCCCTTGTCTCTTTACCTCTTCCCAATGGTGGTTGAAGGGATGAGTAGGGATCTTGGCAATGTGAAATGAAGAAGGTTGTTGTTTGGTGTTATTTTTGGAAGGGAGTTAGCACTGTCTCATCTACTATTTGTAGACGATGTCTTGTGTTTTTGTCTGGTCATTAGAAGAGATGTTACTACACTGAAGGAATTCTTGCAATTGTTTAAGAAGGCAGTTGGAATGGAGGTAAATGATAGGAAGTTGATTTTGTATGCGGTGAATGTTGGCGATGAAACTTTGGTCGAAATTAGGATGCTCTTCCCTTTCAACATTTTAGTCTCTATGGGGGTTTTAGGTACTTAGGGTATAATATCAAACCAAATGGTTACATCAAGGCATATTGGTTGTGGCTCCGAAAGAAGGTTGAAAGAAGAATAATCCTTTGGTGCAACAAATGGCTTTCCCGAGCGCTAAGACTAGTCCCGATAAAGACTATTTTAGAAACAATTCTAATTTATTGGCATACATTGGCGTACATTGGTCTCCATACTAAAGGGAGTGTTGAAAAAAGTAAAAAAAATGTTGTTGTAACTTTTTATGGCAAGGAAGCTAGGAATAAAAAGGCATTCATTGGGTTGGATGGAATAAGGTAGCCTTGCCAAAGTCATTGGGAGGATGGGGTATAAAGGATATTTTTTTCCTTTGGATGAGTACTAGTTGCAAAATCCTTATGAAATTTCATCTCAAAAGACAGACTCTAGAAAAGAGTACTTATCCAAAAGTATATTGCCCCAGATTCACTTATTGACTGGATTAGAAGAGAGCCCAAGCGCATACATAATGTCTCTAGGAAGTGCAAAGCTTTGTCATTGGATTTCCCCATAGTGGGAGAGATTTTAGTGTAGAACGTAGGTAATGGGTAAGTGGTTAGAGTTGGAAAACCATAGTGAGATGTAGTCAAAACATCTTTTTTTTTTTTTTTCTTATCAGTGATATTTCAGCCTGCTCTTTTTCCTCGTTCTCCTTGATATTGAGCAGGTGCTTGGCTATATCGATCTGGCCCAGTGTCCCAGCACTGCTTTGCCTGTCGAAATCTGACCAACTTGCATTTATCAAGCCGAAAGTTTCTTCACAAGAATTTCCCATTTCTTTAGCTCGTTCTCTGTTTTCTGATATATTACGCTCCCACGCCTTTAGCAAGATATTTCCTCTGGTTTGCACTGAGATGGAAAGCCTGGAACTACTGACCATTTCTTTTTTCATTGTGGCTATAACAACCTCTTGGAAAGTGACCCGAGCCACTCCAGCTTCTGTTTCTCTCAAAGAAATGTCTTCCAGTGCTTGGTCAATGGTCTGACAATGGTTTTGGATGGCCTCCACTTTAGCAAGTAAATCTTGCTGAGCTACTAACACTCCTTTCCGGATTTCAATGGCTTGGGATTTGAATATCCCGATATCTATAACCTGGCTCTCGACAGAATTCAACTTTACCTGTAACTGCCTTATCAGTTCTTCTTGCTAGCTTACCTGTACTCGGCTGGTCTGGGCCAACTGATGTGTTTGCTTGAGATCGGATCTAAGTTGCTCGATTTCCTTTTGATCGGTTGCTCTAGCTTGTTCTAGACCTGTCTTCACCTGATCTCTATCACTTGCCTCTGCAGTAGCCAGCTTAGCCTCCAATTTACTGATCAAGTGGTTCTTTCGCTTTAACTGCTCCTTTAGAGATCCAACTGAATATTGGTTGGCTGAAACAAAATCCCCCAACGTTCTTTCTATCTTAGTGGTGAATTCCTCCTTTTTCATGGCCTTCCCATCGGCTAGGATTTTAAATGTTTTGGCAACTGTGTCTGCTTCTCGGTAAAGCTCTTACTTCACGACAGCCTTTCTCTTCTTATCGAAGAAAAATTTGTTCAGAGGCAACTCTTCTATAGTAATAGGCGTTATCTCCTCGTCGAAAATCCACCCCACGTCGAGGGTCCCCTTTATGAACTGTAGGGGAGTGATAGAAGCGATGGGACTACCGATTTCCTTGAATGGTTTTTGTGGGATCACAATCGTGTCGGGCTTGCTCGATCTGGGCGATGGCGTGACATTTAACCCTTGTGAGAGTACTTTTGCTTGGATATGGACTGACTCGCCCGGTGCAACTGCTTCTGAGCTTCCTTCCTCTGGGTTAGGGATCTCGGCTTCCTGTTACGGGTTCCCGGTTTCTTCTGTCTTTTCTTGATTTTCCTCCCAGTAAAGACCTGAATCCTTTGGGTCCTTGGCTTTCGTTTGTTGTATATCTATGGTCTATGGGTTCTTACCCTGTAAAACTAGGGGAAGGCATCTCCGCCAGTGTTCCTGAAACTTGAAAAGATCGGCCCTATCCCTAGGCGACAGGGCTTGAATCCGGCATAGGATCTCTCACCTCGGAAGATGTCATCATGAGACGAGTGCTCATGTTTGTATCTTTTCAGGCCACAACTCGCCATGTGATTACTCACGACCTTATGTGGGTCATGTTTCCTGAACTCGATGTTGACAAATTTAAATTCTTCCAAGGTCGTAGCCTCGGCTTTGGCGTGTCCTAAATCTAATAAAGAATATTTATTAAAATTAATGGGGAAGGGCGGCCATACCTTCTTCAAAAAACCTTTAAGTTCTTTGCTTATGCCACCGAGCACGGTTTGCGTGGCGATTTCACGGCATACCAGCTTATCCGGCACGAATAGTGGTAGAGCATATGGGGGAACCGAGGCACCGAAAACCCTGATGTATGAAAATTTTGCTTCTACATACCGGTTAGCCACACTACTCAAGTTGGTGGCGATGTTATCTGAAATTCTGGGCAGTGGGTTACCAAAGATGGAGACATGCATCGGTACCATTACCCAATTGAAAATCTCGTATATGAATTATGTGCCCTTATCCTCCCAAATTTTTGAGTGATAGACATGGATAGGCTCAGCATTAGACGAAGTCCAGCTCCAGCGCATTAGAGGGAAAGGCGTCATGAAACAAATAGCATCCATGATGTAGGCGGACATGAAAAACAAGGTTGTCTTCTCGCTCGCCTTCTGCGCTCGATATTCGGTAATTCGACGGGTTAGACTGTCTAACAACAGTTTGGCCCAGTCAAAGGAACAACCTTCTGCTACTTTATAAATCAGAGGCACCCACGGGAGGAAAAAGTGTGTGGTGTCCTCCCTCCCATACAACCTACAGGCCACCATTGCTATATACCTGAATGGCAGCTCTAAAGAGGAGATTGAATAAATACCATTAGAATCTACCCTGAATTTTGCGGGGTGCGAAACCCAATCCTTGATCAGCTCGGGCAAGGTTCTGCCATATTGCTCGCATTCCTTCTCCCTGAAACCTTCCAGAAACTCGGCATTGTATGCGAAGTTTGGTGTGGGTGACAGTTGATACATTGTCTGCAAATGTTTCGGTCTAAAAGTCCCAACCGTCACCTTATGTTCGTTGATGATAGTCCTGGTCAGGATATCCACATGGTCCAGCGCCCATCTTATCATATCATAATAGGGAAGGAGTCGTGGCCTTGCTGCTATTTTGTGCATCTCTGCTTGAATGACGATTTTGTATTTGGTGGCTGATCCGAAATCGGATCCAGAAGCTTGACAGGGCTTGAAAAATGCTCAAAAATGAAAGAGCTCGGAATGCGACGAAACCAGTGCCATTGCATCAGTCTCGTCTTCCTGATTCCGATCGTATATTTACTTTGTCAAACGGGCTCCGTATGGAGAAGATATCACCTTCTGTCCGAAAAATCAAACAGGCCAAAAAATTGCTGACTGTGCAGTCTGTACAGTCCGTACGAACGTTGACGTGGCATGTATGTACGCTAACGTGGTATGTTTGTACAGGTGACACGTGGAAGCCTCGGTTAGTGACACGTGGCAGGCAGATTTGGACATTTGGGCGTACAATTGGGCCAATCCAGAAGTGACACGTGTCACCATTGGAAGGGTGACACGTGGCACGGGTGACGTCAGCAGGTGACGTGGCAGGCTGACAGGGCAGACGTACGGCAGATGATGTGGTGTATGATGATTGGCAGGCATGGTCGAATCACGTTGTGACACGTGGCAATTATTTGGTCAATGGTAAGGTGCCACGTGGCCCAGTCATGGGCTGCCACGTGGCACCATGTTATTGGTATGGTTGGTTGTTTAAAAATTGTTATGGAGTCTGTGGGGTTCGACCCCCGGACCTCCCCTTTGCATAAACCTTTACAAACATCCGCCCAACCACTATGCCACCGCATGGTTCTTATTATACAAATGTATTATAATATATTTCAATTGTATGTGTTGTATATATGGGCAGGGTCGGGGAGGGGCTTAGCCCCGGCCCGTGGTCATATAAATATTACATATGACCATGCTATAAAATGTGTGTGCGGGAGTTGGGTTATGCACGGAGCTAGCCCTCGGTCACACTCATTTCACATATACCCATGCCCTTTATACAACAGCGCGCGGGTTTTTTGGAGTTAGCCACGGTTCCATGCCTATATCCCACGTGACCAGGAGTTTAGCGTTGAATGGAGAGGGGCCAGCGCTTAGCCTACATGCTAGCGCTTGGCCATATATGGTCCATATGACCCTGCCAAGGGGGCGCGCACCAACAAAGGGGGCCTAATGCCCAATTTTAGTTATAAAGTGGGTTTTGTAACCAATTTTTGGTTTTTAATTGTAATTAAGCCCATTTTTAATGTATTTTCTCCATTTTTGGGAGTTATTGGGTATTTTTGGAGCCTAATTTTTGGGAGGAAGTTGGAGATGAGTAACCAACTTCCTAGTTATATAACTAAGGCCTGTTTGAGGCCTGGACACAACTTTGAGGGCATTCAGAGCAGAATAATGCGTAGGAGAAGCCAAGCCAAAGCCATTTTGAGGCAGAGAAGCTTTTGAGGTGGAGACGCTGTCGGATCATTTCTGGGAGCTCCGGACGTCCGTTTTACGTGTCGTTTTCTTTGCATGGTTCTAGAGATCTGGAAAAACATGACCAGATCAGTCTTGTAACCATTTGGTATTACAGTGATGTACTTTTGAGCTTTTGAACAGAAATAAAGAAGCCTCCCCCACAGAGAAAAAGGCTCAGAGACATAGGCAAAGTTGTGTCGAACTTCGTTATCAATCTGCGTGTTATGGTTTGCTGTTTATTCTTTCATTTCAGATCTGAATAAGTGTATATGGCTGTCATGATTCCTCTGCTTTCCTCATTCTTCACTAAGTTTTCTCAAATGGTTAATTAACTCATGCAAAATTAAAACTCAACCATAAGTCATTAAAAAATCCTGACGGATCAAGTGGTATCAGAGCTAGTTGACGTTTGGATTTGAGTTTTACATGTTAACCAAGGAAAAGATACAGTGTGGTGAAGGCGATCTTGTTGCAGAGAATCCATTAATTGGATTGAGAAAAATATCTTCTCACAGCGAGAAGATGGCATCGGAAGAAGGGATTTCTCAAGATGAGAAAGAGTTCCGGAAAACATTCCTTGCCATGTCAGAGATGGTGCAAGTTTTGTACGAAGATTACTTGGAACGGAAGCGACCAGTTTTGGGTAATCCTTCAAAAGGAAAAAGTGAAGAGGAAGAGGACCATCCTCATATTCCTCCTTAACCTCCATCAACACCTCCTTCTTCTCCTTCTTCTTCAAGTTCAAGTTCTAAATCTAGTGGAAAGAAAAATGTTCATATGGTTTGTTGTTTATTCTTTCATTTCAGATCTGCATATGTGTATATGGTTGTCATGATTCCTCTGCTTTCCTCATTCTTCACTAAGTTTTCTCAAATGGTTAATTAATTCATGCAAAATTAAAACTCAACCATAAGTCATTAAAAAATCCTGACGGATCAGTGGCCAAATCATCCTTCTCGTTATCGCTGGAATCATCTGAACAATTTACCAATTCATACTAAAGAATGTCGGAGATGTATGTCCAGGTTTTGACAGTATTAATACTTCAGGGTGAAGTATTGAAAACAGCATCTCATCCCTACCCTTAACTCTCGACAGCTGCCTTGGATGCTTTTCATGGAGCCATGATAGAAAACTATGTGTTCAGATCTCCTGTAGTAAGAATTGTAAACACAGAAAGGAGTTATCTTGATGAAAAACAACTCTGCGCGAAAATAGAAATAAAATTGAACAAATAAAAGAAACTCCCTTGCTTTAATCTTTCAACTTTGTGTGAGTCCTCACTGACAAAACGGTCAAATCGTTTAATGGAAAGATTTAGGCTTGAAACAAGATCTTATCTTTCATTAACTCATGAAGATTCAAATCAATGCCATAAATGCTTAAAAGATTTGTGAAAATAAAGACTGTGTACGTTAAAGGTCCTTTTAAGGCATTAATTAATTTAGTTAATTCCTTTAACTTTGTACCTTCAACTCAAAATCTCTTTTCGGCGTTCACCGTCTTGGATAATTTCATTCCTAGTCTTGGAAACCAAAATACCCGAAATCACGATGGTGCGATTTAGTTAAAAAATAGTGATCTGACTTAAGTTCTTAATTAACCCATGCTTAATTTATAAAAATCGCGACTTCGCGACTCGGGGCTACGAAGGTATAGTTTTTTGGAAGAGCGATTGTCGAGTCGCGAAACCCCGACAGTGCTTAACTACTTAAAGTACTTACCCCTGGCACTAACCTGGGTGAACTTTTGAAACCTTTTCGCGACTTCGCATATCAAAGTTTGGAAACCTTGCGACTTGTAACTCCCAAAGCACGAAAGCGCGAGGTAATAAAAAATGATAGACTTTCTTAAAGGTTAGGCGACAGTGACTTAGGACTATAACGGTTATCGCCATTTCGCATGTCGAGGTAAACCTTTGATTGCAAGAATTTTATTTCAACCACTTGTAAAAGGCGGCTCCAACTAGGGAGCCTGTCTTCCTGCGAGACGGGAAGAACAGTAGACCACGTGCCTATATTGGGTGAATGGAGTCCTTGGTTTCTTTCGGCGAAACTTGTTTTAGGAAGGGGATACCGAGGGAAAAAGAGATTTTGTCTTTACCTCTAAAAATATTTTCAACATTCAATTGCGTTCTAAACTCAGATGCAACCCTATCGATGAATTTCTCCTTCTCGATACTGAATTCAGGTCTACTTTAAGATAATTGAAACAGTCCTATGAAATTTAACAGATTCTGTGGACTTTAGCTTGTATCAAAACGAAGTAAATTTCATATTTTTAATCGGGGGGGTCTTGTCTGAACTTGGGATGCAGATTCGGTTTCCAAAAAGGTTGGTTATCAGAGTAGAGTGAAAATTACGTATAACAGCCTTACAGATATCTCAGATATTGCTTCACTGCCAGCGAGCCTAATCAGTACCCCAATGAAGTTATCTGGCCCTTTTTACTGAATTTCCTTTCAAAACTTCGAATCGTAATTATGCATTTAAATGCTGAGACAAGGGCAATCATTTATGAATTTCCTTTCATTGTCTTCTTGGACTAGATGGGGGCAATGAAATATGAATTTCTTTTCACCATCTGTCTTATATTTTATTTTTTAAAACACAAAGTGGGGGCAATAAGTTTGTATAAGGTATACCAGGGATGATATTTGTGAAATATTTGCAGTGGAGGTCTGTCAACTTGCTTTGATTACTCGGGACCAACCTTCTCTTAACTTTCAAAACACCTTAGCCCGCAGGGAAAATGGGAAAATTTACTTCAAAGGGCCTTCCTTTGCGCAAACCTCAATCCTTCAAAGACTGTTAAAAAACCTAGAAGAGTCAGGGTCAACCTATGCATAACTTTGTTTAGTAGGAGACTGAGGAGTTTATGAGGACTGGCTTACTTTCCAAGGTTTGTTTTCCAGCTTCCAAAGTTAAAACGTAACCTCTTCTTCCCCTGTAGGAAACCCAGAAAGGTGCTTGGCTTCTTAAGAAGGTAAATCCAAGGACAGAAAAAAGGCGACGAAGAAAGGTCTAGAATTCAAAATAAACGGGTCATGGATTAAACCCGACTCTTGGAACCCTTTGTCTGAGACGCTTTACTCTTTCTGCTTATTTTAATTACCTCTTATCTTTATCTAGGTGAAACTCTTAGGACCCGGAGTAAGAACTCATTCTTTTAATGACATATCATACTTATGAGACCGTCACGGCACTTTAGAGACCTTCGTTTTAAATACAAACCTCTCTGGAATTCGTACCTTTGCCTTACCACTTCGTTCTCTTCTAAAATAACAAACAATATTTTCTATCACCTGTTTTTGGTGAATTTATTCTCCGATATATGATCGTCTGCTTATTCCTTTCGCTCGTTTGGGCTGCAAGCCGAGATCCTGTAAGGGGACAACACAAAGAGTATCAACGCTTTAAAAGAACTAAATGCGTTAAAAAGTTTGTATCTCTACTTCTAGAAAAACACTGGCCGATTTAATTTGTGATGAAAGTAGACTTACCAAAGAAAATTCTGAATTAAAAAAGAAAACACAAACCGGTATATACAATGGAAGTTTTAGAAACCATTTATTGCATATAGTGCTTTAAATAACGCCCGTTGACAGGGGCGTTGAGGATTTTACCATTGAAATTCTCTAATAGAAACAAATTTTTTCCTTCAGGAGCTGTGACTTTGAATGGTCCGTACCATATATGATCAAATTTACCATGTTTTGTCGAGTCTTCCTTCCTAGCATCCCATTTCAAAACCAAATCGTCGGGGAAAAATTCTCTGTCCTTGGCCTTACGATCGAATAACGCTTTCATGTTGTCCTGGTATTTCTGCAGCCTTTCGTCCACTCCGGCCCTGTGTTGTTGGACTTCAATCAGCTGGTTTATTCTTCTTGTGACATGATTTGGTTCTTCTTTCTCATCTTGCCAAAGTTTCATTATGGGAAGCGCTAGATTTATAGGTAATACTACGTCGGTCCCATATACCATTTGGAAAGCAGAAGTGCCGATAGATTTTTTTGTACCTATCTGATTCGCCACAAAGCGTATTTCAAATGCACATGCCAAGATTTTTTGTTTTCGCTCAACACTTTCTTAATTATAGTGATTAGACTCTTGTTTGAAGACTCGGCTAGCCCATTTCCTTGGGGGTAATATGTTGTGGAATGACCGAGCACTATATTATACTTTTGGAAAAAGCTGACCATAGCCATAGATTTAAATGCCTAGGCGTTATCTGTGACTATCTTTCAGGGGCAGCCGAATCTAGACAAAATGTTCTCTTCTAGGAAATCCATTACCACCGAATCCATTGCCTTTTTAGTTGGAATAGCCTCCACCCATTTGGTGAAGTAATCTATAGTAGTCAGGATCCATTTATGTTGAGCGCTAGAATGAGGGTTAATTTCGCCTATAAAATCTAGTCCCCATTGTTGAAAAGGGGCTTCCGTTTTGAATGGAACCAACGACAGCGCTAGGAGTTTGTGCTTGCATGCGAACAATTGGCAAGGGTTACAAGCTCTGACTTTGGCATTGACATCTGAGAATAGTTTGGGCCAATAATATCCTGCCCTTGGGATCTTATAAGTCGTTGCCCTCCAGGCGTGATGTCCTCTGCACACTCCTTCGTGAAATTCGTTTATGACCTTCTCTATTTCTAATTCAATTAAACAAACCAACAGGAAGCCTAGTGGGTCCTTCCAATACAATTGGTTTTCAGATATATAGTACTTCACCACATGTAGCTTCAATTCCCTGGCTTTAGATGGGGATAGGTCACTCGGGCATTTCAAGGTCAGTAGGTAGGACACTATGTCTTTATACCAATCTGATGAGGCAAACTTCTCTTCGATTCTGATTGCAGTTATTTGTTCATCGAGTTCGTTCATGTCCATACACTCTTCACATCCCTGTAGGCCATTTATTCTGAGGGCTCTGAAATTTGATTCAGCTAAGAGCTTAGCCAAACCTTGTCCTTTACTAGTCTCGTCGGTTTTATCTCCAGATCAAATTCTTGAATTTTAGCAAGCCACCGTCCCCTTTTCCCATCACTGTCGGACTGAATCAAAATGTCTTTTACGAAACTGGTGGGTACTTACGCAATTACCTTGGAATGTAGCACGTAGGTTCTGAAATCCTTTAACGCCTTCACCATAGCATATGCTTGCTCTTCCATTATATCGTATCTGAGTTCATCGTCTCTAAGACTTTTGCTAAAAAAGGCTATTGGTTGCTCGAAACCTTCTTCATTTTTCTAGAGGAGTACCGCGGCAAGAGTGTGTTCGGAGGCGAATAAGAAAATCAGAAAATCTTTTAGATAATCAGGGCTTGCCAGTACGGGCGCCTCGCTTATAACCTTCTTGATGCGTGCAAACAATGCTTTCCCTTCTGTTGTCCAATTCACTTCGTTGTTCTTCTTTAGCATATCTGTGATCAACTTCATGATTTTAGCAAAGTTTGGGATAAATCTCCTCAAAAAAAATATTTTTCCTAAGAATGACTGAATCTCTTTTACATTCCTAGGGATATTTATGGTGTCTATAGCTTCAACCCTCTTAGGATCAATTTTAATTCCATCTCGAGACACAATATGGCCCGAGAGTTTACCTTCTTGCATAGCAAAGTGAGACTTTTTGGGGTTTAAAGACAAACCAAACCTGCAACATTTCTCAAATATCTACTTGAGATGTATCAGATGATCTTCATCAGATTTAGAAAAAACAGTTAGATCAACAAGATAGATAACCACAAATTTGTCCCTTTCACCGACGAAAGCGATATCCATAGCACGTTGGAAAGTAGCACCTGCATTCATTAAACCAAAAGGCATCTTGTCATACATAAATGTACCCCAAGGGGTGGTGAAGGTTGTTTTTTCTTTATTATGCTCGTTGACAACAATTTGATTGTACCTGAAAAACTCGTCGATCATCGACATCCTATTTGCCCCAACTACTTTTTCTAAAATGTGATCCATTTTGGGTAGAGGGTAATTGTCTTTGAGGGAGGACTTATTTAGATTTCTAAAATCAACACACAGTCTGATCTCCCCACTTTTCTTTCTAACCGGGACCAACTTTGCTACCCAGTCGGAGTATCTCAGTGGTACAATTATTTTTGCGTCCAGGAGTTTTTTGACTTCCCTTTCGACCACGGGCAATAAAATAGGATTGTCTGATTTTTTGTCTAAAAGGTTTGACACCAGGTTTTAGGGGTATCTTGTGTTCAATCACAGTGGTGTCATAGGTTCTCAGCTCTTCATATGACCAAGCGAAAACGTCTTTATACCGCCCGAGTAAGTCTTTATACTTGATTTTTACCTCGGGAGGAAGGTACCTTGATATTTTTACTATCCTAGGCTCCTCTTGGATCCCTATGTCGCAGTCTTCAACCTCTTCTGGTTGGGGTTGCAAAGCAGATTTTAAGGGCATATCATTTTGGTCGAACAGTCTCTCCAGAGGGATTAGTCCCTTTGGAATCTGATTGTTCTTTAAAACCAGCGTGCGATGATTAGCGATCTTTTCCTGGAACCCCTGAGGATCCTCTCCCTCTTGCATGATCCATGTGTGGTCGTTTTGGTTTTCTTGGTCAACGTGAGTTTCGACGAAGTCGTCCACCATCTCGAGGAACTTTCTGATTTGTTCATCATCTTCAAACACTTGCCAGTGTTGGATGTTGTTTGGTATGGAAGATTTGTTTCTCACTTCTATGTGGTACCTTAGTTTGAAAGTTGTAGGGGGGACGAGCGTTGAGGTTGCTTTGGCTAATGAATCGGCTTGCAAGTTTTCAGAACGTGGGATGAAATGAACATTTACCAACGAGAAGAAATTTTCTATTAAATCCCAAGCGCAATTCCTGTAAGATCTTAATCTTGGTTGTTTGGCCTGGTATTGTCGATTTATCTATTTCACTATCAACTCTGCGTCTCTGTAAACTTCCAAGTTCTTTATGTTCAGTTTCCTGGCAGCTTCCAACCCTAAGACTAGAGCCTCATACTCAGATACGTTATTGGTGTAGTCTATATCCCACTGAAGCCTGTAGGAGAAAGGAATAACAAATTCATTCTCAGGTGCTACAAACAGTACTCCTGCACCTACTCCTTCATATGACAAGGCACCGTAAAAAAACATTTTCCAAATTCCAGTGCTATACTTATTTTCGTCTATCTTTCCTGATCCATTTTCATTTATGTAATTGTCTTCTATACAACCATTTACACCATCATTAAAAGACAAAATACAATTCCCTAGATCTTGATCTACAATATAAACAAGATAATTGTTAGGATTCTGTGGGTCGTTGACTGTGTATGCTAGCCTCATTTCCCTGTATAGCCGAGTTAATTCTCCACCAAACACAGGAATTATGGTGTAGGTCATGTCTAGTTGAAGAGACCCCCTAAGTTTGGCTCCCCATGACCTAGATAGTAGCAAGCCATACTTCGGAGGTATATCGACGATAACTACACCTATCAGGATGCTTTTCACTGGAACCTGTGCAAGGGTGACTAGTAGGTCTTTTATCATACCCATGCACTTAACTCTCCTTGAATCGAAAGAGTAGAGGTCTCCATAAGGCCTTGTGATCTCGAGGCCTAGTCTGTCCATAATAGACTTGGGCATCACATTATGTGAGGCTCCAGAATCTAGCATGCAGTTATGCAGCAGTCGATCATGCACATTTAGGGTAATATAGAAGGGAGCGACGGTGTCTCTGGCACCCTCGAAATGTGGACCAAAAGTGATATTAGGCTTATCATCTTCCAATTTTATCACGTGAGAGTGACTTTCTGGATCCGAAAAACCTATCATTTTGGTTATCTGCTTTCGATACAAAAGATTCTTTGCTAATTCGACCAGAGGGATTGGTATTTTGATCTTATTTATCTCATTTTCAAGGCTGAAACCTCCACTACCTTTGTCCGTTTCTCTGGTTGAAGCCTCAGACTCCTTCTTTTCTAACTTATTTGTTTGTGTTGATTTATTTCCCGTGAGTTTATTTACCGGTATATGTGTTTCAACTATCTTAATTTCTTTTGCTTGGGTCTCAGCCTCTTTTACTTTGGGATTCTGCGAATCTACCCCTTTTATTTTGCTATTAGGTATCTAGGTCTCCTTTGGGGCAGGCTCGTATATTTCACCTCTAGGAAGAATTTTCTTGGGTTGAGGAGTCGACACAGGTTTGTTTTTAGGCCTCAGGTTGTACTTATGTTGCACCTCGACCATTATCGAATCGGTCATTTGTTGATAGACATAAACATCAGTGTTGTTTATGTCATCATATTTATTTGACGGTTGTTGAGTGTCCAAGGACTTCTCGTAATCTTCTTTAGTTAAATAAGGCTGTGAGAAGTCATCATCCAAATTTGTCATGTCTTCTTCTAGATCCTCGAAATCTTGCACGTCATTTCCTCCTATAAAATTTTCATTTTTTAAAGGAGTTTGAATTTTATGGTCTTCATTTTTAATCTGTCTTTGTTAATTTTGACGGTTGGGGTTTCTTTTGAATTCCCTCTTAACGAAAGGATCTGCCTTGGATTGATCTAGCTCCATTCTGGAAATCTTATTTGATAACTCTTTAATTATCCTAGCTATGTCATCCATTTTATCATATGAGGATCTACTAGGCCCTGAGGGTCCCGCTTGTTCCCTAAAACGTTTGGTTTCTCGGTTTCCCGTTTCTACATTTGTTTTTAATTTGCTAGAATCCATCATGTTAGAGTCGATCTCTACGGCATCATCTTGCATTTGGGTCAAGGTAGTCCCTCTCCTTTCTCTCAAAAGAAGTGTGAAATTGGGTTCGAAGGCTCCCGCAAAGGTTACCTTGGTTGTAGGTTGGGATGGTTTAACCTCGACTGGGATCTTATTATATAACTTGTTAAACCTTTGAATGAATTCCATAGCGGTTTCCAAAAAAAAAATCTTTAAAGACCCAAACTTGGTCAAATAATACAAATGGTCTTTTCTCTCGCCCCATTGTTTAAGAAAAGAGTCTTCTAGGGCATCATAGGATAATATCGAACCTGCGGGTAGACTTCGAAACTAGGTTCGTACCTGTCCTTCGAAAGTCTGAAAAAGTAACCCGGAATATACATCTTCGTGTTCAAGACCTAGGATATCTGCGAACTTATCAAAGAAATTTATATGTTCAACCGCGGTCGGGTCCCCTTCCCCCGTAAATTTAGGTAAGTTTTTCATGTAGTTTTCAGGAAGGTCGTGAAGAGGGACAGGCAGGACCAGAGGCGCATATCTGGCAGCTACTTTAGTGAAAACTCTAGGAGGCGGGGGCAACCCTTGGCCCCCCCCTACTCCTCCTGGAGCCCCTCCACCTCCTCCTCCTAAAACCACTCCACCTCCCTCTCCTGCGGCCACCATCGGTAGTATTGGATAGGAAAACGATGCTTTATACATAGGGTTCTAGAACACTAAAAGCGAATCTTTAGCTCCTTCGAGAGATGAAAAAACTGAAGAAGGGTGAAAAGGGATGCGAGGACTTGGTTCCTCGGACTTGCAAGAGATGTAATCAGGGGAACTCACGGGTGTGGAATCCGAGTATATGGTATACTCTTCGAGACTCGACGAGGTCGGGAAATCTAACTGAAGGGTCGGCAGGATATTGATCACTGATAAATTTACTGAGGGATTTTCACCTTTATGTACGCCAGAGGTTGTCCGATAAATCTCATTTTTAACTTCAGGGAGAGCTAAAGTTGGGTTGGGGGTTTTAGGGGGGGATTCTTGCGAAGATAGAGGTTCAAAAGAAATCTCGGCCTTGGCTTGTGTGTACCTAAGCTGGTAGACTGCAGTGGTTGGCTTAGGGGAACCTCTTGTTTTCAGTATTCCTTCGACCGGATGTCAGCTTACTTAAACATGGAGTCGCCAAGTGAATGATAAAAAATAAAAATAAAGCCTTTAGAAGGTGTTCACTCTTTGTTCACTATCAAAGGGTAGAAACTTGCAAAAATGTCGTTCTCCCAGGGAAAAGGTTTTGTAACTTCATCCCCGGGAACGACGCCAGAAAGACGTTGTTCCAGAGTCTGTACTTAAGGCTAGAAAGTACAGGGTCTAGGCATCCGAAAGTGAGTAAAAGATAAAAAAGGGGAAAAATCAACCTTCGGGAAAAGGAAGCTAAGGCTGATTTCTAAGTTGTCTCTGTCTCGCTTCCAAACGTTCCTGGATACTTATATCCCATTCAATTGTGGCCCATGAACGTTCGAGTTCGACCCGGGTGATGGCAGTTTTAAGTATGGTGTCAAAAAGGTTCAAAGTGATGTTGGATTGATCCAATAGGTCGGGTTCAATGTTGGGTTGTCTTGCAAAGGGCACAGTCATGAAGGGACAAAAAATGAAAAGAAAGTTCGAGGTTTAAAAAGCTACTTCAAAATTTTGACCGTATAAAAGAGAACTTTCGAAATCCGATGTTAAAGGTAGAACACAAACCAAAGGCCTTCTCCCGTAACTGAGTTAAATTTTTAAAGAATCATGTATGAAATGTGAGAAAACATTAAGTCGTCAACAATGCGAGGCTCCTATCAAGGGAGAATCTCGCCCTGTAAACATAAGAAGAAAAAGGCAAGAAGTAATCTGACGAAGCATAAACTATAGAGATCTAAAAAGTTCACAAGTCTTGTACCTGCTGATAGTCGATACAGAGGAAAAACTGCAAGTGATTAAACGACTAAAAAATTGGTCACCACGGTAGAAGTTGCACTAAATTGTAGCTAAGAATTCATCAGAAATATATGCGAAATGAAATTTAATGTAAGATAACAGAGAAAAAAAAACTTATAACTCAGTCTTCACGGAATCAGGAATCTTCGGATTGCTTTGCATTAATTTTCCAAAAGAAAGAAAGTCTCTATTACAATCGGCCAAGAAAGGTCTTCAGTTCCCATTTCAAAATGCATATTTATACAAACTTCTAAACATTCGGATCTCAATCGTCCCAGAAGTTTTCGGTTACAAAATGGGAAATTTAAGCGTTTTGCTTCTTTGTCTTTGTCCTCCTTCATGTGGGTAGAGCACCTTCCTTTCTTTACTCTTCGGGTTCTAAAAATAGATTAGGTAGACACTTGTCATTATTTGGCACCAGAAACCTGCCCCTTCGCCTGCTTGGTGCAAGTGACGCACGTCTCCACCGACTGGGTTATCAACCTAGAAGGCTCTGCTTGGTTGTTTGCCTCAAAAATGTAACAATCCTTCGCTAACTGTGGCAACCTTCCCCGTAATTGTCGGTCTTCAGTGATGATACAACATAATTGTACACTAGGTTTTATTAACCATTTATCCACTTCGAATATATCAGTCTGGCTTATCTGTGATATTTCGGCCTGTTCTTTTTCCTCGTTCTCCTTGATATTGAGCAGGTGCTTGGCTATATCGATCTGGCCCAGTGTCCCAGCGCTGCTTTCCCTATCGAGATCCGACCAACTTGATTTTATCAAGCCGAAAGTTTCTTCACAAGAATTTCTCATTTATTTAGCTCGTTCTCTGCTTTCTGATATATTACGCTCCCACGCCTTTAGCAAGATATTTCCTCTGGTTTGCTCTGAGATGGAAAGCCTGGAACTACTAACCATTTCTTTTTTCATTGTGGCTATAACAACCTCTTGGAAAGTGACCCGAGCCGCTCCAGCTTCTCTTTCTCTCAAAGAAATGTCTTCCAGTGCTTGGCCAATGGTCTGGCAATGGTTTTGGATGGCCTCCACTTTAGCAAGTAAATCTTGCTGAGCTACTGACACTCCTTTCCGGATTTCAATGGCTTGGGATTTGAATATCCTGATATCTATAACCTGGCTCTCGACAAAATTCAACTTTACCTGTAACTGCCTTATCAGTTCTTCTTGTTGGCTTACATGTGCTCGGCTTGTCTGGGCCAACTGATGTGTTTGCTCGAGATCGGATCTGAGCTGCTCGATTTCCTTTTGATCGGCTCCTCTAGCTTGTTCCAAACCTGTGTTCACTTGATATCTGGCACTTGCCTCTGTTATAGCCAGCTTAGCCTCCAATTTACTGATCAAGTGGTTCTTCCGCTTTAACTGCTCCTTTAGAGATCCAACGAAATATTGGTTGGTTGAAGCAAAATCCCCCAACGTTCCTGCTATCTGAGTGGCGAATTCCTCCTTTTTCAAGGCCTTCCCATCGGCTAGGATTTTAAATTTTTTGGCAACTATGCTCGCTTCTCGGTAAATCTCTTGCTTCATGACACCCTTTCTCTTCTTATCGAAGAAAAATCCGTTCGGAGGCAACTCTTCTACAGTAATAGGCGTCAACTCCTCGCCGAAAATACACCCCGCGTCGGGGGTCCCCTTTGTGAACTGTAGCGGAGTGATAGAAGCGATGGGACTGTCGATTTCCTTGGATGGTTTCTGTGGGATCACAATCATGTCTGGCTTGCTCGATGCGGGCGATGGCGTGACACTTACCCCTTGTGAGAGTACTTTTGCTTGGCTCTGGACTGACTCGCCCGGTGCAACCGCTTCTGAGCTTCCTTCCTATGGGTTGGGGATCTTGGCTTCCTGTTCCGGGTT
>ML784818.1:139060-173470 GCA_009831015.1 Picea engelmannii
TAGTTAAAAAATAGTGATCTGACTTAAGTTCTTAATTAACCCATGCTTAATTTATAAAAATAGCGACTTCGCGACTCGGGGCTATGAAGCTATAGTTTTTTGGAAGAGCGATTGTCGAGTCGCGAAACCCCGACAACGCTTAACTAGGGTTTAAAGTGACTTACCCCTGACACTAACCTGGGTGAACTTTTGAAACCGTTTCGCGACTTCGCATATCGGAGTTTGGAAACCTTGCGACTTGTAACTCTCGAAGTGTGATAGTGCGAGGTAATAAAAAGTGATAGACTTGCTTAAAGGTTAGGCGACGATGACTTAGGACTATAACGGCTATCGCCATTTCGCATGTCGGGGTAAACCTTTGATTGCAAGAATTATATTTCAACCACTTGTAAAAGGCGGCTCCAACACCCATAATTTAAGGTTGAATAGACCCAAATCAAGTGAAATGTAACATCCCCTCTATAATCCCCATTTTAATTAAAGCATAATGTAGATATGAATATGGCTATGGCCAAGCGATGTAATATGAAAATTCTATTTTTGATTTTAAAAAATATAATGTGATACTAGCTTCTAGGAATATGGACATAGATGGGAACTGATTTATCCACAAAAGAGGGAATGCTTAAGAGTGTCTAAGAGGGTTCAAAAGAGGAAATTAGTTATGGATATTAATCCAAAACCACCATTTTTTAAATTTTATTATCATTCTGGAAACCTTCTATTTTATGGTTGAGTGTATGAGAGCCCAATCATTAAATACCAGTTAAGGGGTCGGTGTAGAAGTCACATCCCATAGTTATTGGAAGCATGGGGCTACAGTACAATCAACATTGGACAGTGTGAGAGATTAATTGTCTTGTGAAAATAGAGGAATTTGCATGGGGGGCAGTAGGAAGTTTTTCACATGCATTTTTAGCATGAACAACAGGCAGAAAGCAAGGAAAAAGAGCACTAGAGCTAGACCAAGAAGGCTGGGCGAATTCTGGAGCATGTTGGAGCATTTTTGGAGCATTCTGGAGATGAATATTGAAGAGCTAGGTTGTCAAGCTTGAAGAATGAACTCCTATGTGAATTGCACTATAACGACAAGCGTTGTTGTTGTTTTCCTAGTAGTTTTTCTTGACAGTGAGTTCCCTTGAGTTCCCAACAGAGAGATGCTCGGTTACCTATGCCAAAGAGACCCTCATAAACAAATGGGATGCCTGAGGGACTAATAGCATCGAAGGGGTACATTCCTTGGGTTGGGCAGGTCGAGAGGAAGAGAAATTGAGGAAATTCATGATAACTATAGGAGAATACCAGTGGATTGCATGATATTAAGTTGTCTGTGGACTATGAGAGGCACCCTTCTCTTGTGGATTACTAGCCTCAACTCGAGGGTGACTAGTTGTTGAGATTTGGAATAACAAGTCTATGGTTGGGTGGAACGTCCTTCTCAAGCAGTTGGTTGCACAAACATTTTTAAAGATAAGTATGTATCTATTTTCTGAGTTTCTCTTATGATTTTTATGGTCTTGTTTTTACCCGATGCATGAGAATGATTTTCATGTGTTGTAGATGATTATTTGGATGCATTATTTTCATTTAGAATGTTGCAGATGCATTTAATTATGAGTATTCGAATCTAGTTAAATATGTGTTTTATTCACAGCTCGTAAGCTACATGAATTAACTAGCAGAAGAAAATTTTGAATTTATGTGTTTTCCCATAAGTAATGTTGCTTGGTTAAGTTGCGGGGACATTGCAGAATGGTATAAGAGCTACAGGTTCAAACACTAAGCCTGTATGGGCTAGACTCAACACATATAATCTAATACATGAGAGTTAAAGCTCATAGAATGTTTGCAAGGTGGTTGTCATATTTTTCCAGGCAAAAGTGTGAGGAGATTGGCGAATCCTGCAAAGTTGTATCCCAGCCAAGGGATTTTGGCTGAAAGTATGCAGTCTATAAGGATGCGACAACATGCTTGACCAAAGGGAAAGGATGTGCAAGCAAGCTCGAGTAGCAGGAGAGGAAAAAAGTACACTTGTTAGGTGAGGAAGGATGGCTCGCATGAGTAAAGAGGGCGAGGTACAGAGTGCTCGACCAAAGGGAGAGGAAGGATGGCTCATTCACATTAGATGGGGAAGGTTAACTTAAGTAACTAAGGGAGTTGTATATGAAATAAGAGTAGCATATACACTCAGGGCACTAGATAAGTTGATGAAAGGAAGAGCATCTTTGGATGACGGTATAATAGTCAAAATGAAAGTAGGCAATGACACATGTAGTTAGATGTAAAATGGCCCAAGGAAATAAGGAGTGGGAAGTGAGACCTACACATATAGGATGGTCGTAACTCTACCATTTTGAGTTATAGAAATAGGTAGTACTCATAAGGATTTAGGTCACTTGGAATTAAATACACCTTAACTTGAAAAGTAAACTATACTTATTGGGACAAGGTGGAGAGAATCCCATATATGTAGTTTATCCAAGGATATCTAGATAAGAAGTTATAGGATAGTGGCTTATTAATCACAAAGAAGGAAGTTATAGTGTAAGTTCCTTTATCCCTGATCCAATCAAGAAATATAGGCAAGGATATTTATTTACTTGTCCGCATTAGACAAGGAGAAAGCCGGTAAGGATTCATGGTCAGAGTACATGCACTTGAAGTCCAATTACTCTAGCTATGAAGGGTGATGTACGAGGTGTATCCACATTTCGTTCTTCCTCTGTGTCGTCGAAAACAAACCCAATCGACCTTACTTTCCCAATTTCCCACAATCGGCCCTTTTCGGGAGAGAGTCAAGGGTACACCTGTGGGGGCTCGCCCCGCTTGGCTAGCTCTACGAGGGAAAAGACGGAGGAGAAGCAAAGCGAAAAGGCCCCTTTCTATGTCTTGTGAACCAGTGTAGGCTACACAAGTGCTCTCCAAGTCGTGTTGAATAGTAACCCATCACAGATCTCTCTGACTTCCGTTTCTTTGGGTTTTGTACCCAAAGGCCTGTCAAAACCCCATCTCCAAGGTGATTGAGTGTTCAGGTCCATGGTGAGGGGGCGTGGCAGGCTACGTCGAGTAGGACTTTTCAGATAGCCCCCCTTATTTTCTTTCAACACGTTACTAAAAGCATGTCTAATACATTAGTGAATCCTAGCTTTCAATATACCTATGTTACACCTTTTAATAATATGTTAGTTTGTTTTACTATTAGTCGTCAAGAGGCCCTCAATATACCTATGTTACGCCTAGCAATTGTAACATGTATAATGTTATATGACCCAGGTACCCTAATGGCTAATCCAACATTCTATCATGCTTTGAGGTCACTCATTGCCTGTAATATCATTCTACATATCTTGGTAAATCCTCTTCAACTCTCGAACTCATCTTATCTTATCTTTTGAAAAACCCTAATTTTTAGGTTTCACTCGGGTTAAATCATTGATCTTCTTCATCAAGCCCCTAGGGCTACTTGCACCTGTCATATCCAGTACCTATTCAGTGAATTCTTTGGCTAGCTTGGTTCCAAACTTGTAAATCTTATTGACTCATCCCAGAGCATCACCATTGGTATGGCTCCAACAACATAGTTTTGTACTCTTGTATTGGAAAGATACAACGGTAACACCTGTTTCCAACTTGAGGGTATTGTGGTCTTTATTCCACTACTAGATTTGCTATAGGCTTTGTTACTGATTCTATAAGAAAACAAATATTATTTCCTTCAACCCTAGCACTTCCCATTCTTTAGAGCATGTATATTCCCTTATCTGTGATTCTATAAGAAAGGCAATATATTTGTATCAACAATGATATATTGGGGTCAATAGCCAAGGGGTTGTTAGCCCTAATATTGGGGTCGTTAATATGTAGGAAATACTAAATAAAAATAAGGTGTGAAGCGGAGCAAAGCCTCTTTCCCGACAAAGGTGGGGAAGGATAATTCAAAGCTTTTAGCACCTAAACTTTCTAAGCACTTGAGCTCTTGAGAAAGCTTAGTTCTGAGATAGATAACCAGAGTATTGTCAGTGATTTCTGAGTGATGGAAATGCCTTTGTTAATAATTCAGAGCAATTGGAGTTTGCAAAAAGAATATCGTGACTAAATATGGCACCAAAGACAGTAATTGATGCTCCCCGAGATCTCCCTCCTGCTCCTACTAAGATGAAAGAATCAACAACTCCAATTGACCCAGAGACCCAGGTGGGGGACTCTCTAAGACGACTAGACAATAGATTTGTCTGAAATCATGTTATATCAAAATGAGCCCATGCTCATAACGATTGCATATAATTTTGGTGAATCCAAGTTTAGGGGTTAAAATCCCCAATTTTAATCTCTAAATATGCATGTGTTGGGCTTGTAATTGGTCAAATTCTAGAAATTACAGTGTAGCCATGAATAATTGGGGAAATTCCCCAATTTCTGTAGCAAAATTGGTTGAGAATTCGACAAAAGAGTGTCTAAGTTTGGGTGCAGAAGTCGAGTTGAAATGCACCAGGCCTAAATTGGCCATTAGTAAGCTTAATTTTGAGTTCCATGGCAGCCCTGGTAAAATTTTTGAAACTATGCAATTCTGGAGAAATTTGAAATTTGGGTATTTTTCCATACATGACGTGAAGGCCACATGGCAGTGATGTGGCGGAGGTGACGTGGAATGCCACGATGGCAGGTCCACAGTGGCAGTTGGTGGCATGGTGGTAAGTGATGTGGGAGCCACATGAGGCGGTGGTATAGCCGATACCATAAACCATTGTTGCATGGGTAGCAAGGTGGTTTTGGCCCAGGGCTTTGTACCATGCGACACCACTAAGATTGTGACACATGGAAAGAAGTTTGGAATGTCACAACCCATGGGGTGTGTTAAACCTCATGCACTTTTAGGATGCGACGTAACCTTTTCGTCGTTGATCTAGCCCGATCTCGGATGTCAAATCTAGGAGACGTGCAAGTTTGTATGCACCAAGAAAAAGGTGCGAGATGGGACCCGCCCATCCTCGCGGCCAATGTGTTGATGTTTTGGTAGCTATGTGAGGTAATTTCCCTCCTAGAAGACCTTTCTTAGACAAGAAGAAGATTCCATAAGCAAGAGAACCATTGAACAAATGTGGAAATACCCCAGAAGAGAAGTCGGTTCAGAATAATAAAGAATAACAAAGTGACACCTTTCCATAAGAGAAGTCGGCCCAGTAAAGAGGACAAGAAGATTATAAATTGGAGGCGCCTTAGCTCATTTGGACACACTCACTCACACTCTCATCCACTCAGAAGGACAACGTAATTTTCAGGAAGATGATGCAGCAACTGCAGTGGCATAGGTTATTCTTGTTTAGTCTTTGTGGTATCTCTCTCTCTTGTGTGCTACACTTGGTAAATGTGTGCTACCACTATATGGTGTTGTTGTTGTAGCTGGGGTGGTAATTGTGTGTGTACTTTGAGCTAGCCTTTGTGCTAGGGTTTATCTGTTGGTTCATGATTGTACTTGCTTTGTGAATGGGATCTATCTAATAAAGGTTGTTGGGTTTTTTCCCCCATTTGGGGTTTTCCTAGGATAAATCTCTTGTGCTCTTTTGTCTCTTGTTTCTGCTACTATTGCTCGGTACATGATATATAAGTTAATGTTAAAAAATTAAAAGAACATTGGTAACTCTATTGCCTTGTAAATAAAGAAAACCTAACATGGTATCAGAGTTGGTTACCTTCAGAACGATTTGACCATTGGAAGGAAGATGTTGCCGCAATACCTTGTTGCTGCAATAATGTTGTTGTTGTATCACACGCTCTTTGTCAAGCTCGTTGAGCACTATCCCAAGGTCGTTGGGGATAATTATTTCACTAGGAAGTTCATCCTACCCTAGTGCACCTCCTGCAACCTTCAATCTGCAAAGTTTGGTGAATCCGAAAATTTGAAATTTCTCAGATCTAGGGTTTCTACCGATGAAAATGTCAACCCGTATGAGAGTTGAGGAGAGATTGGATGGAGCAGATAACTTCATATCCTGAAATCATGTAGTACTTCTCATTATGGAGGAGAATGAGTTATTGGATCATGTCAAGCAGGTGCTTCCAGAACCAAAAGAAGACGCTAAAGCAAAGTTCAAGAAGAGTGGGATCAAGGCCAAGAGGATCTTGATAGACTCAATAAAAGACCATATGATACCTAATGTATCAGAATTGAAGACACCGAAGGAAATGTTTGATGCCCTTACTAGAATTTATGAAAGTAAGACTACCAATCAGAAGCTTACTCTAAGGCATCAACTTAGAAATGCGACAATGAACAAGTCGAAAACAATCACCAATTATTTCATGAGGATCTCACAGATCAAAGACCAGTTAACAGCCATTGAAGATCCAATAGATGACGTTGAACTTCTGACCACTACACTCAATCGATTTCCTTCCTCTTGGGATCCATTTGTTCAAGGGATTTGTGCTAGAAGAAAATTGCCCAAGGTTAACAACTTATGGGCAGACTATACCCAAGAGGAATCCAGATTGATATCCAAGTCACATAAGACAAATGATGATTAAAATCAAGCCCTTGTTGCTCAAGTGAAGAAATGGAAAGAAAGGGAAGAAGGTAGTCTGAAGAAATCTAAGAGACCACGTTATAAGAAGGATGCGTCAAATATCAGATGCTACAACTATAAGGGGATGGGACATTATGCCGCACAATGTCCTCTTAAACATGAAAAGGGAAAGAAGAAGTACCATGCACATGCAACATATGTTGAAGAGCAGAAGTCAGAGGATGTAGAGTATGTATTTTAGCCAATGGTGCTTCCAAGCACATGACCGGGGAAACTATATAAGACAACTCAAGTGGGACAACATCAGCTAAAATCTAGGTTTGATATTTTATATTGTTGCAGTTTAAGTAAGTGTTGTAACTACAATAACAGTCTTTAAAATTCTATTATTGCTATTGTTCTTGCTAGTTTAGTAACACTTGATTATTGTTGGTATGACTACCATTAAGTAAATGCTCATATTAATAATACACTTGTTTACAAGATAAATTGATCTCCTCTAGTAGATGTTCTTGGTTGTTGACCTTGTTTAAGGTAGGTTATCTTGTAAACTCCATGGAGGTTACCATGGAGATGTTGTTGTTCTTGTTTCTTGTTCCGGGCAGGTCACAGGTAATAGCTCTTAGAGGGAGCTATAATGACGGTTGCAGGAGGCAACAATTTAGATTGTCTTTAGTTGAGACAGGGAGTAGACTATCCAAACATAGAGTTGTGCACATCCATGTAATGAAGAAGAAGATGACGAAGTTAGAACCTTCTTGCAAGAAGGGTACTTTTGTGGATACATAGTATCTCATATGGAGATTGATCGTAAGGAGCAGAAGGCTCCTACGATGGCCATACAGATCCCTCTAGTTCAGTTGATCACTCTTTAGATCACCAAGTAAAGTCAATAGAGCCAGAAGGGCCTACTTAGAATCGTTATAGTGACCAGGAAGAGACTAACATGGTCTAGTGATACTTTGCAAAAATGCAAAGGAGATATAGATATATGGCATTGATGAGCCATATCACGAGGAGGAGTAGATGACTCCACCAGTGGTGAGACATGCAACCCCACCAAGTACCAACTCAGAAGGAGCTAGAGTTCAGAGGGAGTCAGCCCTCAGGTTCCAATAGGGAAGAGCAGCCTCCCCAGGATAGTTCATAGGAGCATGCAAACTCAGAGTGAGCCTAATCTCAGAGAGAGTCAGTGGCTTAGAGACTTTCATTCAAAAAGTATTACTCCTCATATTCAGAGACGTCATCCAGGATTGATAGACATGAGGCTAGATCCAAGCTTCAAAGACTTCAAGGAGATATGAGACCTCCTAGGAGGAATCCCTTGTTTCAGTGACAGAGGAGGAACCCAATCAGAAGGACTGGGATATAGATTTTTCCTTGGTTCTGAGACCAGAAGGGAAGTCAGTGGTGACTTCCAAGTTGATCTACAAGATCAAGCATGCTGCAGATGACAACATAGAAGTGTACAAAGCTTGATTTGTGGCCAGAGGATTCTCCCTATAAGAGGGATAATATTATGACGAGAATCTTGCTCCAGTAGCCAGAAGAAGTGTACATAGAGAAACCACAAGATACATGAGAAGGAGTCTCATGTCTGCAGATTAAAGAAGGATTTGTACCAGCCTAAGCAGGCACCTAGGACATGATATTCCAGATCATATAGTTGCTTGAAGAGCTTGAGAATGGTTTCCCATTGATCCTATATGTGGATGACTTGTTTCTTATAGGGGATGAGTAGCTCACAAATGGGTGCAAGTGGGAGCTCACTTCAGAGTTCGAAATGAAGGATCTGGATTTGATGGGATTAGAGGTGTGGCAGAGGCCAGATGAGATTTTTCTTAGACAAAGAAAATATATACAGTTGAGATCCTGCATAGATTCAAGGTGATGAACTGAAAGTCCATGACCACACCTATGGTTGCAAATCTAAAGCTCTTGAGTGATTCTTCTTCAAATTTGGTTGATCCCACGATGTACAAACATTTGATCAGATCCTTGATGTACCTGGTTAATACCAGGCTGAACATATGCTTTGAAGTGAACACTTTGAGTTAGTACATGGTTGAGCCTAAACATGTACATTGGATAGGATCAAAGAATGCGTTGAGGTACCTGCATGGTATGGTTGGATATGGACTTAGATATGTATCGGATGGAGAAGTAAAGTTGCAAGGATATACAGACTCCGGTTGGGCAGGGACTGCAGTGGAACAGAAGAGCACATCCAGATGTTGCTTCAGTTTGGGATCAGGTATGATCTCATGGTTGAGCAGGAAGCAAACATCAATGGCACTCAGTACAGCAGAGTCGGAGTATATCACATCTAGTGTGGCAAGTCATGAAGCAGTGTGGCTTTGGAAGTTGCTTGCAGGGATATTTGATCTAGAGTTGGAGCCAACTTTGATACATTGTGACAATCAAAGTTGCACGAACCATGTCTTTCATGACAATTCAAAGCACATAGAGATCAAATATCATTACATATGAGACATGGTGTTGAGAGGAGCTATAGAGCTCCAATACATATCCACGGATGAGCAGATAGCGGACATTCTCACCAAGCCTCTATCTAGAGTGAAGTATGAGTACTTCAGAGACAAGCTTGGTGTGATGCAGAATGCAGAATGTCCACCCTCGTTGAGAGGGAGGTGTGTTGTTTCTCCTCCTGCCGGCTAACCCCTATGGCCAAGGGTTCCCTAAATGAGTCATGTGAGGTGACTGAGGGGGTAATGCATTGTCGGACCCGATGAGAGAAGAAACATCACACGCATAGTCGTGAGGACTATGGGAGTAGCTTCATGCTACTGGATGAGACTATGAATATGGTTGATGGCATGGTAGTAGTTGTGTGCTACCAGTTGATTGTTGCATAGTCATAGGGAATGCATACTATGATTATGGTTGATGGCATGGTAGTAGTTGTGTGTTACTAGTTGATTGTTGCATAATCATAGAGACTGTTGGACTACATGGTGGTAGCCTGTGTAGTTATCAGTTGATTGCAGGGTAGAGACCTTGTGTCTTTGGACAATAGTTATGTGCTACTACGGTGGATGTGTTCCACTAGCAGTGATTCTGTATCACTGGATAGTAGCTGTGTGATACTACGGTGGATATGTTCCACTGGTGGTGGTTGTGTACCACTGGACAATAGTTATGTACTATTATGGTTTGGCAGTAGATTGGATGGCATTGTAGTAGTTGTGCGCTACTAGTTGATTTCCATGGAGACTACCCGACCGCTTAGAAGTAGTCGTGTGTTATTGTTTGATCGCAAGACAGTCATGAGGACTATGGCAGTAGTTATATACTATTGGACTACGACAATAGTTATGTACTACTGGACAATATGGGTAGTTGTGTGCTACCAGATAATTGCAACATAGTCTTGGAGACCGTGACAGACGATTTGAGCTACCCATAGCATGGTAGTAGTTGTGCGCTACTAGTTGATTGCAAGGTAGTTAGTGGACTACTAGATCAAGACATTGTGAAAGATACCTCCCTAGCTAAGAGGGAGTGTTGATTTTTTGGTAGCCACGGAAGGTACTTTCTCTCCTAGACGACCTTTCTTAGACAAGAAGAATATTCCAAAAGTAAGAGAACCATTGAACATATGTGGAAATACCCCATAAGAGAAGTCAACCTAGAAGAATAAAGAACAATGAAGTGACACCTTTCCATAAGAGAATTCGGTCGATTAAAGAAGACATGAAGACTATAAATAGGAGGCGCCTTAGCTCATTTGGACACACTCACTCACACCCTCTCATGCACTCAGAAGGAGGGCGCAAGTTTGAGGAAGGTGACGCAACAACTGTAGTGGCAGAGTTTAATATCATTCAGTCTTTGTGGTCTCTCTCTCTCTCTTGTGCACTACACTTGGTAAAGGTGTGCTACCACTGTATGGTGTTGCACTGCAGCTGGGGTGGTATTTCTAGTTCTAGTTGTACTTTGAGCTAGACTTTGTGCTATGGTTTATCTGTTGGTTCATGATTGGACTTGCTTTTTGAACGAAATCTATCTAAGAAAGGTTATTGGGTTTTTTCCCCCATTTGGGGTTTTCCCAGGATAAATCTCTTGTGTTCTTTTGTCTTTTGTTTATGTTGTTATTGCTTAGTGCATGATATATAAGTTAACGTTAAAGAAGTAACAGAAAATTGGTAACTCTACTGCTCTATAAATTAAGAAAATATAACACAATGAAGGGGCACCATGTGGAGTTTGTTAGTCAGAGTAGGACCCTTGTCCCATCCGAGGTCAGATGTGTGCCAATTGAGCAAGTGGGACCCATAAAATATTAATATTTTATTAAATTCTAAGGTCAACGTAAGGGGAAATAGAGAGGTGTTAAAGGCTGACAGGGCAGGCCAAGTGGGCTAGGAGAGTGACATGGCATCACCTCTTGGTTCCATGTGGACCCAAAATGTCGCATCAACAACCACGTCAACAAAGATGCCACATAGGCAAAATTGTCTTTTAATTTCAAAAAAACAATTGTGGAGCCAAAATCTTATTTTGGTCATAACTAGAGCATATTAAGTCAGATCAAGATGAAACTTCTGAATTTTTCTCGCAGTGAGGAGATCTACACAAGTGACAGAAATGGCCACTGCCCATTTCTGCTTAGATTTGTTAGAAATTGCAAAATAGTGGTTTTTAAAGATCTGGGTGCAGATCATTGGTAGAAGTCTAGATTAAGATGAATTTCTTGGAGATAGTCCTCAAAGAAGACATGGAAATAACCCATGAAGGAATTGAATAAATGCTAAGGGGTTTGGAATGGGGATGCTGAAATAGGCCAAAATCCACTATTTCGAGCCACTTTTTGGGGATTTTTGGGATTTTCAGAAGAGGAAAAGGGTCCCTGGACCGAAAATATGGAAAAAAAAATAGTTACTCAAAAATTTTCATACTCGTCAAGCCATACATATTTGGTTTAATGAAAAATTTCCATAAGTGGACAGTTTGGGAGATAACTTGTTTGACAAAAAATGATTATGGAAAAAGGGGTGAAAATGACAATGGTCATTTTCAGATTGTTGTAGTTTTTGAATGGGACATCAGATTGACAATACGAGAGTTGTGATGAGTTCCCTGTCATAATTATTATCTATGACTCATACAAAATTTTCTCTGGTTCCTGACAGATTTACTTATACAAGTGACAGAAGTTGGTGTCTGGGATTATTTTGCACCTGAATGAAAAATGTTCAAAAGGGGTAAATTAACAATATTCAAATGACTATAACTTTCTACTCATAACTCATAATTGAGGAAGAAAGTAGTCATTGGAAATTTCTTGGAGAGGAGAATCCATATATCAACCTAGAAAATTGATTTGGGCAGTTTAAGTTACAATCAATGCAAAATAAGATGACTTGTGACATTAAAGAGCATAAAAACTTTTGTATTATTTTCCAGAATTGTGTATGTATTTATTTTTGTTTAACAAAAATATATTTGCATGCACATTTTCTTGTAGAATTTAGAGGTACATAAAGACATTTTGGTTCCTATATGAGAACTACAACCATTGAAGATGCCCAAGGATCCTACACTCATGGAGAGGAATTCAAAGGGCTACATGTCAGCGTAGGAAATGCTAAGACAAAGTCTAATGGAAGAAGATATGGACAAGAACTTGTAACTATGAGAATCCTAGGAAGAGAAGTGCATAGCTATAGGGTTGATAATGAAAAGATTATGAAATCCCAGGAAGAGATACTTCAAAGCTTGAACATGCTACAAAGCCAAGCAAATAAAGACTCTAGCACAAAGCAAGCAACTAGTGCTAGACAAGTGACAACATACAAAACCCATAATAGAAGGGATGAGTCTAGGAATGATAGGAAATAAATAAGCATGAGCATGTGCCATATTTCCCTAGAGCAATCCACCAGTAAATCTCATGCAAGTTCAAGGCTAGGGATCAACCTAAGTGTGTCCCTTGTGAGGAGACAAAGGAGAAGGCCTAAGGGAGATATGTTGCAAGGTGAACTCAATAAAATCAAGTCAACAACATTCAATGGTGAGCATAGGAAGGGAGAAGAGGCTGAGGCATAGCCATTGGAAATGAAGAAATATTTCTAGCTACGTGATTATCCCTCTAGGGTAGAAACAAGAATTGCAACATACCACTTTAAAGGAAACACAACCATGTGGTGGGATAAAGTTAAGAAAGCAAAACACCTTGATGAGAGGAAGGTTTGATGGAGGCAGTTCAAAGCATATTTCCAAGAGAAATATTTGTCTGAGCATTATTATGAAAGAAAGATGAAATAGTTCTTTGAACTCAAGTTGGGAGGTATGACAACAAATGAGTATGAGAAGAGGTTCTTTGAGTTGTTGAAGTATGTGGATTTCATAAAGGATGAGAAGGTCAAAATCCAAAGGTTTCTAAGTGGGTTACCCTCTTTCTACAATGACAAGATACAATATCATAACCCTAGAACTTTGGAAGAGGCCATAAGGAGAGAAAAACATCTTTATGAGCAAAGTACAGGGAGGCCAGTCTTCCAAAAAGATTGGAATGACAAGATGAAGGGTAAAAAGGAGCAAAGGCAGAAATGTTTTAAGCCACCATTTTCCAGGAACAACTCACAAGCAAATCAACAAGGACGATTAACCCAAAATGAACACAAGATAATAGATTGATTTGGGAAAATGCTAAGGTGGCAACCTGTACAATGTTGAGGATGTTAGGGAAATCACTTATATAGGGACTTCCCTCACAAAGGTGAAAGAATGAGAACTATCCACAACATTCAAGAGGTTGAAACAGTTGAAGACATGGGAGGAAGCATGCCAAGTATTTATGCAACCTTGGACAACAAGCAAGCAAAATATCAATCCCCCATGATTGAAGTGGAAGGTAAAATTGATAACCAACCCATAGCAATTTTAATTGATTATGGAGCTAACCATAGTTACATAAACTCTAACATTGTTGAAACATTTCACTTGCAAAGGAGTAAGCATAAGAAATCCTGTGTCATTATGTTAGCCACAGGGGCTAAGAGAAAGATCAATGAGTTGGTTAAAGATTGTCCAATATACATGAATGGACTCAGCACAAAAGGTATATGTGAACGGCATAGCATGGATTGGTTGGAGAAACACTCTGATCTCGTAGACTATTACAACAAGACAATAACTTGTCTAGATGAAGGAGGAGAAAAGGGAAAGGTTAAAGGCATTATGAGAGTTTAGGTTATTAGAGAAATTTCAGCCATGTAGTTGAAAAAGAGTTTCAAGAAGGGATGCCAAATTTTTGCAGCCCATATGGAAGAGGCAGCCAAAGACAAAGTAGCAAGTATTGAACACCATCCGATCTTGAAAGATTTTGAAGATGTTTTGGGGGAAATCCTAGGATTGCCACCAAGAATTGCCCAGTGTCCAAGGCACCTTGCATAATGGGCACTCTAGAATTAAATGAGTTGCAAATGCAGCTTGAGGAGTTGTTAAAGAAGGGGTATATATGCCCAAGTGTGTCACCTTGGGGAGCCCCGATTCTCTTTGTAAAGAAGAAATATGGAACCTTAAGAATGTGTATCGATTTCAGACAACTGAATAAGGTCACAATAAAGAACAAATATCCTTTGGCAAGGATTGATGATCTTTTTTATTAGCTGAAATGTGAAAGAATCTTTTCCAATATTGACTTGAGATCAGTTTATCATCAAGTAAGGATAAAGGAAGAGAATATCAACAAGACAACATTCAAAACAAGATATGGGCATTATGGATTTGCAATAGTTCCTTTTGGACTATCAAATGCCCCAATTGTTTTCACGTGCTTGATGAATGGAGTGTTTAGGGAGTATCTGGACAAGTTTGTGATTGTTTTCTTAGATGATATTATCATTTACTCAAGGACATAAGAAGAACACGAGCAACATTTGAGAATGGTATTGCAAGTTTTGAGAGAGCATAAGTTGTATGTCAAGTTAAGTAAGTGCATCTTTTATCAAAAGAAGATTCACTACTTGGGGCATATTATTTCAGCGGATAGGATAACATTCGACCCCAAGAAGATAGAGGTCATCAGAGGATGGCCACCGCCAAGAAATGTGGCAGAGGTCAGATCATTTATGGGTCTTGCTGGTTATTATCGAAAATTCATAAAAGGGTTTTCAAATATTGCAAGCCCAATCACTTCTTTGCAAAAGAAGGGAGTGAAATTTGAATGGACTTCCATGTGTGAAGAAATCTTTCAACAACTGAAAGACATATTGACAAGTGCACACATATTAAAGATTGCATATCCATATGAATATTTTGTAGTGTGCACTGATACCTGCAATGAAGGGCTTGGTGGAGTCCTCAGTCAAAAAGATCATGTGGTGTGCTATGAGTCTCGAAAACTAAAAGAGCATGAAATGAATTATGCTACACATGACTTGGACTTAGCAACCATTGTACATGCACTAAAAATGTGGAGACATTACCTCATGGGTCGAAGATTTGAGCTAAGGACAAACCACTATGGTTTGAAGCATTTGTTTGGACAACCAACATTAAATGTCAGACAAACTAGATGGTTGGAATTTTTGAATGAATATGACTTCAAAAGTAAACATATAAAAAGGAAGGAAAATCAAGTGGTTGATGCACTCAACGGAAGAGCTCATGAAATGCACATTTCATCCATTAACATGTTCAACACAAAGTTAAAAGACATAATTTTAGAGGCTAAAAATTCATACCAACAATATGTAAAAATAAAAGAAACATTATAGTAAGGCAATTTACAATAGAAATTCAATTATTATGAATTGAAAGAGGATGGAATCCTCATGTACAAAGGAAAGATATATGTGCCTGATTCAGGAGAGTTGAAAAATATAGTGTCGAGGGAAATGCATAACGTGCCATATGTTGGGCACCCATGATATCATAAGACAATTGCAGTTGTAAGAAGTCAATACTTTTGGTCAGGAATGAAGAAAGAAGTGGCTAATTACATAGCCAAGTTTCTAAAATGCCAAAAGGTGAAAACATAGCACAAACATCCAACAAGGTTGCTACAACCATTTCTCATTCTTGAGAGGAAATGGGAAATGGTTACAATTTATTTCATTACTAAGATGCTTAGAACAATGAAGCAACATGATTCCATCACGGTGGTGGTGGACAAATTAACAAAAACTCACATTTAATTCTCGTGAAGACTACGCAAAAGGAAACAAAAATTGCAGAGATCTACATGAAAGAAGTTGCTAGGCTACATGGAGTGCCTAAGGCAATTGTTTTAGACAGAGATCCAAAATTTACATCAAATTTTTGGGAAGGGTTGTTCAAAGGCTTTGGGACAAATTTAAATCTCAGTACAACATATCATCCAGAGTCACATGGGAAAACAAAGAGGACTAATATAATCATTGAAGACATGCTCAAAATGTATGTGATGGACCAACCATCAAAATGGGAATATTATATCCACTTAGTGGAATTTGCTTACAATAATGTGTATCGAGCCTCGTTAAAAATGAACCCATTTGAAGCATTGAAGGAAATGTAACAGACCAGTGAGTTGGGATAATCCAGTAAATAAAGTTGTCATTGGGCCATAATTGTTAAAGGAAACTTAAGAACATATGGCAAAGATTAGACAAAATTTAAAGGCTACCCAAGGCAGACATAAAATTATGCAAAGAAGAAAAGAGTTTTTAGATATTTTAAAGTGGGAGAACATGTCTTTTCTCAAAGTGAAAGCGAAGAGAAGTTCAATAAGATTGGGTTGTTGCCCAAAGTTGGCAACAATATATTTTGGGTCTTTTGAAATACTAGAGAAGATAGGGTCAGTTGCATACATGCTATCATTTCATGCATCCATGAGAGTGCATAATGTTTTTCATGTATCATTATTAAAGAAACATATGTCTGACCCTAACCACATAATTCATTGGACTGTGATCTAAGTGGAAAACAAAGGGGATTTCTAGGTGAAACCAATACACATCCTGGACCAGAAATTCAAAGTGCTCAGGAACAAAGCCTCGGGGTTGGAAAAGATTCAATGGACCTGCTACGGTCCCGAAGATGCAACATGGGAGCATGAAGAAACTATGCGGAAGGAATACCCACAAACTTTTATGAATTTTGAAGAAAATATAAGCTAAAAATGCAAGACTCCATTTTGGGCAGTTAGAGTTTCAAAAGCATATCTCAAGATTCTTGGTCACTTGTGCTGATAGCCCTGATAAAAAAATGGTGCAACTCGATGGACAGAAGGAAGTGAAGGGGGCACATTCCTTGTGTAAACAGGTTCAGAAGAACGAGAGATTATGGTTGGGATTGATATTGGAGAGTAAAAAGATTTCAAAATTTTATTTTATGAATATTATGATGTAAATTTGTATATGTATTTCGGTATAGTGTTGTGCATCGAGGACGATGCACAATTGTAGTGGAGGGGGAATGTAACATCCCCACTATAATCCCCATTTTAATTAATGCATAATGTAGATATGAATATGGCATATGGCCAAGCGATGTAATATGCAAATTGTATTTCCAATTTTAATAAATATAATGTGATACCAATTGTTGGGAATATGGACAGAGATGGGGGTTGATTTATCCACGAGAGAGGGAATGCATATGAGTGTCTAAGAGGGCTCCAAGGAGGGAATTAATTGTGGATATTAATCCAAAACCCAAGATTTTTTAATTTTTTTATCATTTGGACAACCTTTTATTTTCTGGTTGAGTGTATGATAGCCCAATCATTAAATACATGGCAGGGGATGGGTGTAAAAGTCACATCCCATAGTTATTGGAAGCATGGGGCTACAGTACAGTCAACATTGGGCAAAGTGAGAAGTCAATTGTCTTGGGAAAATATAGGAAATTCGTATGGGGGGCAGTAGGTAATTTTTCACATGCAATTTTATCATGAACAACAAGCATAGAGCAAGGAAAAAGAGCACGAGATCTAGGCCAAGAAGGCTCGGAGAATTATGGAGCATGCTGGAGCATTTTTGGAGCATTCTGGAGCTGAAGATTGAAGAGTCAGGTTGTCAAGCTAGATGAGTGAACTCTGATGTAAGTTGCACTGTAATAACAAGTGTTGTTGTTGTTTTCCTGGCAGTGAGTTCCCTTGATTTACCAGTAGAGAGATTCCTAGTTACCTATTGATCCAGGTGGATATTGGTGGCTACCCACCTATTCCAACTGGCTCCTCTTGACAGTTTTTAGTTTAGCATGTTTCTCTGCAATGATGAAATTTCTTTGTAATTGTGGGTTCTACAATTCCAGGGCTATCCTGAAGCCCTACACAACATCCAGGTAGATATTGGTGGCCACCCACCTATTCCAACTGGCTTATTTTGGAAGTTTTCATGTCATTACATCTTTTTGTACTTCCAAGGTCGTTTTGGGGCCCTAAACAATTTTTTTGGCTTGCAATAGTCAAATTATAGATAAAGTTAGAGTTTGATGACATAATGTGTAGTTCTCGAAAATACCTTTCCAACGGGCTATCACACGCCTAAAACGACGGTCATATGCAAAAGTTACGACCCCGGGAAGTTGAGGTACCAACTTACCCATCGGGGCCCACATAACTTTTGGCGTTTCATCTCCTAGCGTTCGGTTTTTGGATGTCTAGGGTTTTGACATTCATGAGTAATGTTAAAAATGCCTCTGGAGCCTCATTGTAATCATTCTGCTCAGACAGATGCGCGTAGCAACCATATCTCTTCTCATAGATAACTACCACCATTCGAGCAAGTTGTTTTTAGTTCTGCAGTTTTACAGTTTCATCCTATTTTATTTTTTCAATAGAAGTTATTATTCATTGGATATTTGTTGTTGTTCTCTATGTCTCTGTGTTATTGTATTCAGTCTTTTATTTATTTCGTTCCGCTCATAAATCCGGATCACCTGTGCCAAAGAGACCCTGATAAACGAATGGGATGCTCAAGGGACTGAGAGTAATGAAGGGGTACATTCCTTGGGTTGGGCAAGTCGAGAGGAAGAGAGTTGGAGGAAGTTCATGATAGTTGTAGGAGAATACCAGTGAGTTGTGTGATATTGAGATGTGAGTGGACTGTGAGAGGCACCCTTCTCTCATGGATTACTAGCTCCAACTCGGAGGTGACTTGCTATTGAGATTTGGAACAACAGGTCTATGGTTGGGTGGAACGTCCTTCCTTTTATCCCCATTTTGTGGGGGTAACTAAGGAGACCGTGTCTCGAGGCCCTGAGGTTTCAGATATGGAGTGTCGAGAGATCACATGACTAACAGTGTCCACTTGCACATATGGAAGCCCGCTCTATCACCACATTATGATCCATTATCAACGCATCCACAACACCAACTAGCTTCTGGAAGACAGATGGGTTTTGCTCCATGTGGTACAAGTCAAGTATTGTGGTAGGTAATCACCCTAATATTTGAGACATTTTAACATGATGTATTTAAGCTACTTTTTATTATAGAACGCTTGCTTGGACATTATGCCTTTGACCCTATTTCACCTTGGTGAGTGTCATAGATTTCCTAGTAAGTGGTCAACCTTTGGGTAAGGTTTGTGACTGGGGGTCCGTTGAGGAGTTATGATACCATTCCCGACCATAGATACCACTTTCCGCTCATTATATTCCCATCATATTGCCCTCTTCTAAGCCCTTTGACTTTAGTGACCCAAGAAGGGCATGTACCTCATTTCATGGGAAGAAGGGGTTGAAGGCCCAGAGGGGTTGTTGTTGGCTAAAAAGATAAAAGCATAGATATTAACCTTCTAGATGTTTTTCCCAAGGATCCCCGAGAGAGCTATGAAATGCTTCTATGTAAGAAAAGGAGCGCCTACAAGAATAAATGATAATGAATGCTTAGGGGGTTAGATGGAGGATATGAGGTCTCATCATGAGCCGACCTATCATGATCATGGGTATTTAGCGATATGACATTACCATCATCTGGTCACCAAGCCAGGGTAGTGGCTCTCAGTTACACAATTGAGAGAAAGGGGGCCTCATCCCGAGCCAACCTTCTCATTTCCACAAGGTATTTGTGAGTGACATTGTCATTATCTGGACACCAATCCAGGACAATGGCCTTCAACTCATTCCTTAAAACACGAAAGAAACAAGGAATGGAAAGATGGGCTTGGAAAAAATGCATTGCAAATGAAGGTGACACACAACCTCTACAAAGGCACCCATGAATGAGATAATATGAGCCCTTGTATGTCATGAAACTCAATGACCTATGAAGTCTAAACCACTTCCACCTCATCATCCTCAACATAACCTTGAAAGGCCATCCTTGGGAGCATCCCCTGCTTGAGGGTTTTGGTCTACCTAATAAGACCTTTCATGACATCCCTCTCATACTTAAACTTGGTCAATCATATAGAGTTTTGAGCTTTTGTTTAATTTGATGGGGTAGTTTTGATTCACATGTTTAGGTACCTTGCTTATTAGACATGGTTTATACTTATTATGATATCTTTGACTTGAGATCTTTGGAGGGCATACCCTTTTGTTTTGCAGGACCTTGCTTGGTGGCTAGTTTTGGGAGAACAAGCCTAGCTTGGGCTTCCATGGGGCAAGGAGCCCACAGGTTGGATGTGGTAGGTCCACACACTGGATCACAGAGAGATGCCTTTGGAGGATTACTTGACATAATGGAGGATCTTATCCAGCCCCTAGCACACAAACAATTTTCCTAGGAGAGGCAAAACGTCATCTTTTGAGGGATGACATCGTGCATGAGGGGGTTTGATGGTGATGGAGTGATGGTACATTGACACTTGGCATATTTTCATTGGATGATGCATGGAGAAGGCTTAGCACGCGATGAGGAGGCTCAAAGAGCCCCAACGACTTCCACATCTTCTCTAACTACTTGCTCAAGTGGAAAAACGTCCCCTAAAGGGGTGACATCACCTTTTTCTAGGGTTTCTTTTGTGTAAAAGTGAATTTTAAGATGAATTGTTTATTATTGTTTTGATGCAAGGGGTAAGATAAGGGTTGTGGACCCCTTATCTTATGTTTTACCCTTGCTAAGTGGACAAACTATGTGATAGACATTTTGTATAAGTAGAGATCATGAAATCTCATTTTGAATCATAACTTTCCCATTGTGAAGAGCTAAGGACTGAAATTTTTGCTACCTTCAAGCTTTTTGTTCTCTTGTGCTATGGTATGGTGGTTTCTTTGGTTATGGAGTACATGATGATGATGCACTAGCTCTTGGAGGTCTTTTTCGAGCTATTGTGGTGGTTTATCTTGGCATGTTATGATTTATCTTGTTGCTATTTTGGATTGGCAAGGCATTTTACTTGTTGCTATCATTTGTAATTCAAGCTCAAGGTTGATTGTTGCCAAGGCTAGGTAGGGAGTATAAGTGCATACACCCCTACTTTAGCTCCACCATAATTTTAAGCATAGAATTATTGTTTACAAAGGTTTGCTAAAGAAGTATAAGGATATACGCCCCTTAGTTTAAACCCTAGCTAGGTTGCTTGCCTTGAGGAATAAGAGGATTTATACCCCCAAGGAGGTAGTAACTCTAGCTCATTACTTTTGACCCCATTAACCCATTAATCAAAGGCACTAGTTGTTGCATTGGAGAAATAAAACATTGCATTGATAAACATGAAAAGTTGAAGTTTTGAAGTTCTTTCACTTGGATATTGTTCTTTGAGCCCTAGGCTATCTAGCCTCATTGAGGTGTCCTCTTTCACCCACTAAAACTTGTTGTTGTAATAAAACTAACCTACAACCACCAGGGTTGCAAAAATCTAACCCTTTAAACCTAGATAACTCCTAAACTAACCCTAGAAATTAGTTATAACTTTGCCCTAACAAACTACTAACCATAGCACACTTTTTAGGCTAGTTTGAGGTGATTTTCAATGGCTGAATTTTCTGTTATAAGGCTTGGGTTTCTACAGCCATAAGGATGATAAATATCACTGCTATAATCTTTTTGTTGCAGCCTTGCTTTTATGCTAAAGTCTTGCTCTTTCATTCTTGAGTTGAACTAGTCTTTACTAGCTTGTCTCTTGCTTATTCAACTTTAGCACTTATTTTGCAACCTCTATTATCTTTTACATGTTGATATATATCATTGATTTTTTGCTGCAATTAGGGACATCAAGCTTAACTTGCTTGTCCACTTAACATATTGCATCATATACTTGGTTTTACTTGTGTCTCGAGCAGGTATTCACTATTGGCAGGTTACTCAAAGCATTGGCAACCTTAAGCAATCCTCTTGACTCATTTCCAAGTTCCCTTGTCCATCTAGAAACTTGACCTTTAGGGGCATCCGTTCATACATCTTATTTTTCGTCTCAATCCCCCTGGGGTCACCGGGATTCCCCCCCTTGAGGTGACAACCTCACCTCTAAAGTGACAGGAACACCTGCCTAAGGTGACAGTGGGTAGGTGCTCTCTAAGTTGTCGCCATTTGGTGGTTGGGCCAGGCTTTTCCCAACCTACAACTTGTGTGATAACACTTCCCAAGCACCTGGTTGCACAAACGTTTTTAAAGATAAGCGTTTATCTATTTTTCGAGTTTCTCTTATGAGTTTTATGGATGTGTTTTTACCCTGTGCATGGGAATGATTTTTATGTGTTGTTGTGATGATTATTTGGCTACATTATGTTCATTTAGAATGCTGCAAATGCATTTAATTACGCGTATCTAAATCTAGTTAAATACGTAGCTGGTAAGCTGCAAGGATTAACTAGAAGAAGAAATTTTTGAATTTATGTGTTTGTCCACAAGTAATGTTCCTCGGTCAATCTGGGGGACGTAACAAAACTCCTCCAAAATGGTCCATGCATGTAACAAAAGTAGAGTGGGTATACACATGCAATACTTTTTTCCCAAGGAAAACCTCATGGGATCTTTCCCTCTTCCCTATAATATATGGATGGAGGGCAACTCAATTACCAACCATAACAACTACTGGTAACCTTGAGGGACTTGATAAAATTTAAACTTCTGACCTATGGCCTCCCCTTTGGTAACACTCCGTAGACAGATGGTTTAATCGATTGAGCTAATCATTGCGGCTATACGTGTAATGTTTTGTCAATGCTTAGTCTCAAATAAATAATGTGATAAAGTTTAGGATTTGTTGTCACAATGCGAAATAAAATTCTTTAAATGAAGCCTTAAAGAAAAGGTTAACCCTATCCCAAAACCAAGGCCCTTCTTCCATGACGCATTTTTTCCCATAAGAATATGGAAGCATATAAGAAACTCTCAAGCAAAAACTTATCATGTCCCCTGTTCAATTTTCATCTCTATAAATAAGAGTATCAAGTTGCTAAGGAAAAGGTCATTAAATTTGAAAAGCAAAGAACTTTTCTAGTGTGTTTCTAGAGGTGACTTGTAAAAATGCCAAGGATTCCAATTTTTCCACAATGAACTTTTCATTGAAAGGAAATTACTTTGCTTGAGGATGTAGATGTTCCAATTGTGAATATATCTTGAATGAGCATGACTTCAAGGGGAAATCACTCTTAAAGGGAGGACTTTCTAAGAGGGCAACTTGGGATTCAAATAAATGATGAACCACCCATAGACACATGGGATGAAGTGGTTAATTCCCTTGTAGTTGTTGAAATTCTACGTGGAAAGTAGGGTGGAGGGTTTATTTGGGTTTTCGTTGGATCAAAACCATTGCCATAAACTATCTCATTATTGTCCACTTAGACCAATTTGTCATGTTAGGCATGTGCAAGCCATTTGACAATGTAGGGAAACCAATTACAAGAGGTCAAGCACCTTATTTCACTCATACATAAGGGCTCTACATCCACTAGGGTTTGAACCTAAGTCGTTTGCATGGCGACACCTTGTCCCAACCCGGTGGAGCCATGTTAGGGAGTGGCAATGGTTTGTGAATTAGGAACCCTAGAACCAACAAGATTTGTGTCCTTATAGACCATCCCATAAACCTAAAAAGATTCACCATTGTTGAACCCTAAACTTATAACACATATTTTCATAGAATCTTGCAACACCCTTCCAAAAAACGAGGACCATGCCTATGTGGAAGTTGGTCCACGTGTAACAAATGTCGATCCATGGACCTTAACCTTTGTTGAGCTCAAAGTTCTATTGGTTACGAATTCAAGAATGATGTTTAACCAATTAAATTATATAATTGCATTGAGGCATCTGACATGCACTTTATAACCCAATATGGATGAGATGTGTAACATATGTAAAACTTATCAATTAAAGTGAAAAAATGAAGGTCCATAATAAAAAAAAGCTGACTATTTTGTTTTAAACAACTTAAATGAATATATTTGCATTAGAAAGGGCCACAACCTAATTGGTTGACATTATAATACAAAAATGGACGACATAGACTCTAGCTTGCTAGAGTTCCAAGTATGGGTTAGAAAAAAAAAACCATTAAACTATTTGACCAACTGCTATTTATTCTATCATGGCAAGTGAATTGCCTTACATATTGCCCCCCCAAAAGGGAAAAATTTCAATACACTCTATATTGACAATAAATTTGAAAGGTTGGCACATGGAGAACTTCATCTTGTTGTTGGAAATGTTAAGTTAGAATGTTCTTGTTTTTCACTTTCCTTGGATGAGATATTATGCATGTTGTTGCTACAATTTCATTCAAGATCCTTCCTTGCTTGACCTCTTGGGACCTCGACCGGATCGCTTCTCCAATTGGAGGACGAGGAAAACACTAAGTACCCTCCATTGAGAAATTCAAAAAACCTGTTATACCATCAATCCCAACAATTGCCATGTCCAACTTTGCTTCCATCACCACATATTTTGCTTCCTAAGATTGCATGCAATCCCACATGCATTCCTCAATTACATGTAAAGTTTGAATTTGCCTTGTTGTCTATATCACATATCTTGACTAGTCTCTAGCTTCCACCAATAATTGTTCCTCCCATGTTTGATGCCATTGACTCCATTGTAAGGTTGATTTTTAGAACCTTCGCTTGTGCTTCGGCCACACCCTTTTCCATAATTTTCATTTTCCTCCTAAGTTCCCCTCATTTGCACATCACACACCTCTGGTTACAACACTATGCCATACTTGATTTAGAACAATTATGCACCCAAAGCAACATGCATCTTTTCCTAGGCAACAATACTCCGCTCCACACTATAAATCTCTCCTCTGTAGTCTCGCACCCATATAGGGTATATTGGAAATGGAAAGGAACAAACCACTAGAGAATGATCCCACACAATATCGAAGAGCTACATTCCCGATGCCGTTTAAGACAAGTCACTAGCAATATGACATATAGAAAGGAGGTCATGGAAGGTGACCATAAATCTTTCTCTAGCTTACCACACAAAGGGGTTCACATGTTTGTTGCATGCATGATTATTAAGAGCTCAATTAATTTAAGGTAGGGGAATGCAGATTGATGCCCCCTCTTTTACACTAAGACTTCCTTCTTTGGGTTCAATCATGAAACTAGTTAAATGATTTGCCTTTCCATTGTGCGTTGTTCAAAATTGATAATAGGACATAGAATCAAATTGTTCATCTAAGCCCACAATTCTTTGAAGTATCCTTTGTAAACCAGGAGAATGAGGAGTGGAGTGTTGAAGAAGAAATTAAATTATAATAGTAGAGTTTCTAACAACTTTGACATGCATGATCCCACTTACCTTCATTCTTTTTAGCCCTTGATATATAGCCAAAACTTCTACTTCATAATTTATGGTAATCCCTAAACCCTAAGTATAATCAATCTCTTCATTTCTTTCGAGATTAAAAATGATCCTCGCACTTGTCCCCCTTGAAAAACTAACTATTAATTATTATCATAATATGTTACATATAATAATAATAATAACTTTAAGATCACTACCAAACCATACACCAAATTGATGTATGAGACCCCTTGTTTGCTAGACAAAGAACCTAACTGTAAAGTGATTTAAATACTAGTTAACTAACATATATTCATTATAAATATTTTGATTATAAATATTTTGAACATAATTGACTTCATTTTTACCTCTCCCAATTAAATCATCCATTAAAATCCGCACGAGTTTAATAACATTAAATTTATTATTCAATGGTTTTCCGAATGTTTTTAAATGTTTAAGACCAAATCCTCAAAAAAAAAAAAAAAAATATAAAAAAATTATTCCATTTTCTATAATAGTAGAACATCTCTCGATACTGACTTCATTTTTTGGTCTGAGGTGAGGACTAAAATGATGCGGAAATAAAACGACATTGTATTTTAACCAAAAACAAAAGAAACTAAGTGAGATTACATGGAAATAGAGTGACTGCCAGTTTTCTTCATCTTCTGCTATTAGAGATTGTGCTCGCTCGGGTCCTGAATTTCGGTCCTACGTTGGAAAACTCCACCTCATGGTCTGTGGGGATCGACCTGCATTCTTTCCAGGATCGATTTCACCGCTTTATCCTCTGGAGATTTTCACCGCTAAACTTGTGTTGTATTCTGGCGAGGAGGACCGTTTTACGGTATTTTCTCCATCTTCTGCAACCATTTTCTCTTCTACTTATTATCAAAATATACGCATCTCAAATATTCAATCCAATCTGCTATGAATTCAACCACGCTAAAATTATCCTAGCACCATCTCTTCCAATAATCATTGTACGAAAACCTAGCTTTGAATGGATGGATGAATAAACATATTGTAACGTCCACGAAAATCCATTGGCCCGATAGACCTGCAAGATTTATTCCGTGTGGTATTTTATTTTCCATTTTTTTCTGTATGCTCTGTTTCATAATTCCTTACTTGTAGTAAATGCTGATAGGTATCGATGGTTTTAAGGGTTTTCCACTTGCTCAGCATTCACGATTTTGAAATTGTTTTAGTTCTGCCCTAATTTAAGATCTCAAACGGCTCTCCATACTTACTCTTCCAGAGAAATCAGGTACCAAGGATTTTTGATTCATCAGTTCCACAGGCGTAATATTTGTACGTAAGGAACCGCGAAAAAATAATAAACACTTAGCCAACAGTGCCTTGGTTCGCCGGTGAGGTTGACGTAGTATGAAGCCATCTAACATGGTTTTATTCTCGCTGTGGTTTGCCCCCCTTAATGACATCTATCAAAAAAAGCGATGAGGCCATATGCAAGTACGAGGTGATTTTGGCAGAATAGTTACCCCTCAGACCTGGAAACTAGGCCAAACGAAGTCATGTTATTTTTTTATCCCTCGTCCTCCAGACATGTTTTTAGAAGCAATCAGAAATATTCCCCTCCAATAAATATTTTCATTTTTTCATCCAAGACTCCCAGGACAGAATGACATTGTAGTCAATAGAGTTTTAAGGTTATCGAGGGTCCTCATCTAGGACAAGGCATCTGTATGTGTTGCTGGTGATTGGATATAATTAAGAGGTTTCTGCAGGCAACGTGACTTTGGCATGATCAGATGAAAATGTTACATAGAGCTGTCAACAAGGTCAACTTATTCAATTCTCCCGAGTCCTGAATCATTTGAAGGGCTTCCCTTTTATCTACAGATATCTCCATCTGAAACTATGAAAACTTGCCGAGAAATTTATGATAAAGTGTACTTTGTGCATTGACTGAAGTCTTTACCGTGGTTGCTTTAGTTCCCTTTTTTCTTCTAAATTTCGTTTGTGTTCATGCAATCAAATATGAAAATTACATCAAATTATCAGATGAATCATAAAAATCAATTTCGCATTATTTGCTGTTATAATCATACAACCATGAAATCTACATTCAATTATGGGCAAGGTTACACAATTTGTGGGTGTATATTGGAATTTCCAGAAGAATCAGGTGCAGGTGTAGGAGCCAACCTGAATTTAGGGTCTGCGGGTGCAGTAACATACATATTTAGAAAAAATATATATTCAAAATTTGAAAAATTCTCAGGTACAGGCGCAGCAGTCATCTCGAATTTAAGTTCCACTTTCGAAAACAAATAAACAACACACACACACATGCAAAATTATAAAAAATCAGGAATTTTAGGAACAATTGATTCAATATTCCCTTTGAACTTATGATGAAAGGACAGTATTATATTCAGTGAACAAAATTATGTCATCTTCACATTCACGTTTCTTCGTTGAAAGTTGAATTATTCTGCCACAACCAAACGGCAAGGATATTAAGTACCTATCTACTTTGCAAGCAGGATATGGGCACAAATGGGATCAATGATATATCTAACTGAAGAGAACACCTGTAGATGCTATATGCCAGGAATATCTCTTTTTATTGTTTCATACTACGACCATGTGTGTTTAAACACTATAGTTTGTTCATTTTCTTCTTCCATTCTTTGCACATTTCTAGAAATGTCTCCAAACAATTTAGAACTCAATCAGTAGATGTTTGAAAGTCTATTTTACACTGGGTTATCCTTTAGCTGTAGTCCAGAGATACAGCGATACCCCTTGATTTGTACGTACACCTTTCTAAAGATCAAGTTACTGCTGAGAATGATCTAACAGACAACTAACATTCACAAGGACTTAATGGGAACTCTCCATATTAAAAAGAGATAAACTTGAAGATAGATATTAAGATGGATTCAAAATCATACTGAAAAGAGTAATTGAGCAGATTGCAGATCCTTGTGTAAAGAGATTCATTTTCATGATGCATTGATTCATAATCATGGCTGCTCTATCCATTTAAATAACATCAGAGCTGAAATTACCTGGTAACTACTGTTTTTCGGTTTCCAATAGAAAACCAAGAAACTGTTCAGCTGGGTTGTTGTGTAATTGTTGAGACTCACAAGAAATAGTGATAGAATCTAATGGAACCAACACAAACCCAAATTCTGCAATAAAGAGAAGAACAAACCAGAACTATGGTAGCGCAACACTTGAAGAGAAATCAATCAAGAGGGGTGCAACCCTAGAGAGAGAGAGTGAATCCAAGAACAATTGTGCTAGAGATAAGATAAGTATATTAATGTCCAAAAGATGTCCAAAAATAGGTCAATGGGATTGCTTAGTACATTAGTGTCAATACAAAGCGAGAGTGCTAAAGAAACAACAGAGAAATAAACCCAAGCACAAGAGAGCACAACACTTGATAGGTGTGCTTAGGTAAATCACTTTATTAAGAGGGGTTTTGAGCTTAGGTGTACAAGGTTGACCTTAGCCAAACCTAGAAATATAATAAATTAATAATGATTACAATATAAGGTCGGCCATGGCTGAAAGCAAAGCTTACACCATATTCAGCATCACCCTTTACGCTGAAGAGGGGGCCACACAGAAAAATGATGAATGCAAATAATAGTGGGTGTAGAGATACCCAGCACAATATAAGGTTGACTATGGCCGAAATACAAATGAGAGTGGGTGTGTAGATACCCAACTCAATATAAGGTCAGTCGTGGCTGAAATGCAAATGAGAGTGGGTATATAAATACCCAACTCAATATAAGGTTGTACATGGCCAAAATGCAAATGAGAGTGGGTGTATAAATGCCCAATGTGAGATGAGGTCGGTTGTGGCCGATATCTAAATTAGAGTGGATGTATAAATGCCCAATTCAATATAAGGTTGGCTATGGCCGAAAATGCAGTTTACAACCCTATTTTCAACATCCCTCTTTAATTTGATTAGGAGGCCACAAAGAGAAGACATTACATCACAAGATTCACATCCCCCCTTAACATTGAATAGGGGCTACATAGAGAAAACATTACATATTATCACCCTTGAACGTCACATCTCCCACATTAATATGATTCCACAAGTTGGTGAAAGTGACCTCTAGCACATGTATAGAAGAAGAGACTTTTGTAGGATGGGATCCAAACGAGTCATCAATAAGGTCCTTATCATCAACATTTCTCTGCCTAGTGAATGTAGGATGAGTGTTTGAGGAAACACTTGTAGAAGCAAGAGGAGAATAATCATCATAATGTGAAGAGAGAACCATTGAAACATGCTAAGAATCAACTATAGATGAATCGTTTGTAAGAAGTAGTGGAAACGATCCCAGGTGACCACGGGGAGAAAATTCATCAGCATAAGACCAATATGTAGAGTACACAGGGAGAGATGTGTATTGTAAGATTCATCACATTCAATAACAATGCAAAGAAGAAGCCTCCATAAAGCCTTCAAAAGTTCACTTTGATAGGCCCAAGAGAAAGAGAGGCACCAACTTCTTATGGGAAAATTTTGTAGTGTGCCACCTTTTGTTGCATAACAAAGGAAGGAAGAGAGCATTGGCCCATGAAGGAGGGCTTAACCTTATAGGAAACCCTAAAACGAGATGATTAGGTTTAAACCCTATGAAACCCTAGAAAAAAGATGATCCAAAAACTCTAGTTTTGCAGTCTCAAAGAAGCCTTAAGCGATGCCACTAGCCAAAAATCTTTAGATCAGCTGCTGAATTGAGTAAGTGAGATTCACACCCGCTCTAATATCATGTTGAGATTCACAAGAAATAGTTAGAGAGTCAAACGGAACCAACACAAACCCAAATTTTGCAATAAAGAGAGGAACAAACTATGCAACACTTGAAGATAAGATAAGATAATTTAATCAATGTTTGACAAATGACCACAAAAGTAGTTCAATAGAAATACAAAGTACAACCATGTTGATACAAAGTGGTAGTGCATAAGCACTCCTAGAGAAGAGAGTGAATCCTAGAGAATAGAGTGAACCCAAGAACAAGTGCGCTAGAGAGAGAAATAAACCCAAGCACAAGAGAGTGCAACACTTGACAGGTGCCCTTAGGCAAATCACTTTATTAAGAATGAAAAAGAATCATTTCGTGATAAATTACCAATGAGAGTTATGAGTTTACGTGTACAAGGTCGGCCATAGCCAAATCTAGAAATATAATAATGACCGCAATATAAGTTGGGCCATGGCTGAAAGTAAAGCTTACACCATTTTCAACAATAATATGATGCCATTGGAAGAATATAGTAGAATAAGAGAGAATTAGAAGAAGAATTGAGGGTTTTGTGTGATGTTTTTTTACTTGCTAAAAACACCAAACCTTCGAACCCATGGGCCACAACTAATAAACTCTTCTACAAGGACCTGCAGCACAAGAGGAATGCCAAAATTCGCCAATGTTACCCATTGTAAAGTTTAAACTGTTTTGCTCTCAAATTCTACTGTTCTTCTCTACAAACTTATTGTTCTCCCAACATGAAAGTGAAAAACGAGGCCAGTTAGGGTTCCAAATCCATTTGTAGCAAGTGAGAAAAAAAAAGAAAACAGTGTGGGGGCTATGTTAGCATGTTTCTTTTCAGAATGATAATCGGAAGAATGCTCTTGGCCATGCTTTTCATCCCACAACCTCTGCTTATATGCCCTAATTTTCCAAAATAAAAGCATTTGATTGCTTTTCTACTTTTACCTGACTTGGAAGAGTTATCTCCATCATTCTCTTCCCTCTGTTTGCTACCCCTGCTCTTAAACTTCGCTGCAAGTGCCACCTCAGAAGATTCATTAACACTGCTATTGCCAAACTGCTTTTTCCATTTGTCTTGCTGCAAGAGCTTATTGCTTAATTGCTCAAATGTTCAAGGTTTCAATAAAATTTGCATGTGAAGAAGGCAAACTTTTCAAGTTATAACCATCATATCTTCTTCTTCCATTGTCTTGTCAATTGATTTCAATTGATCTTGAATATCCTTGATTTTTAACAAATGATCTGTAAAGAGTCAAATTTCTTCATTTGAATTGAGATTCGAGAATAAGTTAATAACCTATTTTTAAGGAAAAGTGCTCTACCTTTGCCTAAGGTGCGGTGCATCTTTTGTAGGTCCCCCCACATGACAAATGCATCATTACCATCTTATTTGTTATTGAGAGCTTGATTAACATCACAACCTCTTGATTCTTTGCATCATAATTTTTATGGGCATCTACATTGGTGCCACTCCGGATTTCTTTTTCCAATACAAGTTTGTCCAAACATTTGTATTCAAATATGTCAAGCATCTTCTATTTCCATGATTTAGAATTCCGACCATTAAACTTTCTGTCCAACATTATATGGGATAAACTAGCCATTTTTAATATTTTAGAAAAATATTTCTGTTCTATGCCCAGAAAATCAGAAAATGACTCTTCTCGTCTATCACTTCAAAAAACTTAGTTTTTAATTTATGAATACAAATGCACCTCTTCAAATTAATGTCAATACAGGCTTAGCAGTCATAAAACTTACTTGGATGACCTTTATCATGCATGTTCCAAGCAATTTGTCATAGGTACTTCTCAATCTACCGGTCTCTTCTACAAGCATTAATTTGTCGAGGCTTTTGTTCCTATGGCAGTCTGCTATAGGTAATAAGGCAACTTCACTTTTAAAATATTTCTTTGTGGACCCTCATACTCATGCAAATATCTCTTGGCAGCTTGTCTTTGCTAGGCAGTTATACCTTCACCTGATGGTTCACTCAGAATCTACACGGCTATACCTTTGGATCGACGACTCTACTTCACTTGACGACGGCTCCTTCTATGAATATCACTTTTACGGGAATTTCAAGACAGGTATCCCCTTTATTATGGTGGCTTCTTGTAATTTAGTGGCTTGATTCCTCTTACACGGCAACTCACGGCTCAATATCCTAAGATATGAGAATTGATTTATCACATGCTTTAATCTTGGAATCTTTGCCCACGTGAGCGACCTTCACTTTTCAACCTCCTATTCATCCAGTTCAGAATGTCCCCACGCTTTGCTGACTGAAGACAACTTTGACAAACCTCCACAGGTTTTAATCTCTGATAGGGCTTTTTCTTGACTTTTCCACTCTCTTCAAAGTGGCAAGAAACTCATTTTAGATTCGACTTGCCCTAATAATTTCACATGGGTTTTGACACAGCCTCGATGCTTCTTTATGGGATGCTTTCTTACATGGTTTAAAAAAACTTCTCTTTGAAATTGTTTGTCCAATGTGTGTGAGCAGTCCCTTGGTGCCTTCTCTAGTCATAGTAGTCCCTCATCTCCTTCATTTGTTTCCTCGGATTCTCCTCATCGTGGCTTTGATACCATGTGAGATTTACACACATGCGTGGACAAGAATACACACATAATAATGAGAAAGAGTGGATTTGTTCATTCATTAGATGATACAATGTGTCATTACATAGTAGGAGAAGAGGAGTATGTTATGTAACTCCTAAATACCTAACTAATAACTACTGCATTATTTTTTTTTCCAGGTTACAAAGCCCGGGGAAAACCCTCGAGTAGTTCCCCTCATTTTGAGGATGGTACCCAAGGTAAACCCTAGAATCTTCAGGGCACAAGGCCGGTCAATAATAGGGCTTGGAGCCATTACAACAATATACTTGTTATGAGCTCAACATGTCACTTGTGGGATTAGAACTTAGGTGAGATTGACAACCACTACATTAATTACTATAGTAAATTCCTCATTATTGCATCACTTTATTAGTGAGATTTTATTATTACGTCTAGTCTTAGCCCTAATATGCCTATGTTCTAAATATGGCCATTATCTCCAACACTATGGTACTATTTGTTTACAAGATTCTTGGATGAAGCTTCTTGGATTGCAATCCAAGGATGACTTTGATTTTGAGACCAAGTTGCATTGGAATTGAGATTCTTTCAAATGTAATCAAATTATTGACCTTGTTTAGAGTGATGTTGATAATTTGATCGGATAATGAGATGGATCTTGTGATTTAGATGCTGATAAGTTGTCCTTGTCACTTGATTTTTCTTGATTTTGGGTTTAGTATTTTCATAATTCACTTTAGGTTTTATATCTCTATTAAAGACTTTTGTTGTTTTGTCATTTGTAGATACTTTATTTATAATGAATCATTATACTTGGACTTTTATCTTCGATTGAATTTGTCGAGGCTTCTATACTCGTAGTTCGTGCTTCAACTTTTGAAAATATCCCTGATTCAATTGGGTTGATCAATGTTTCTTTGTTGAGAACTAGTATTTCCATTTTATATTTTTTCCATCTTTTTAATTTTTAAAACTTATGTGAACAAGATAATGTTTCAAATTTTTAATGATATATTTTTTAATATTTTTCTGACAGAACCTTGTCAGAATTTCACAACATTTTTCTATATTCTTACTCATTATGTTGTGGGATATTTGGCGCTCTTTATGTTTATAACTTTTAATGTAGGGGCATCCATATGTGGCATTGTTGTAAGTTAGTGCAATATGATCGTTTTATTATGTTGAAACAACAAATATTTCTTTGTGAGGTTTATAGTTAAGATACCCAATGTCTTCATCCATGTTGAACCTAATATAATATTTACATTATCCCATATACACACAACTTGGAATTGGGATTGTAAAATATAATTGTCTACAGTGAATTGTAGATTATTTATCTCATACAATTTTCCACTGTAATTAAGGGCTTTCGTTATATTTGACTCCAGAATTTGTAATTGTTTGGCAAACTCCACATTAATATAATTGACAGTTTCAATTGGATTAATGATGACAATAATGTTTTCCCCTTAAATAGCTCCCTGTCTTCCCCTTAAATAGTCCTTTTAAGTTTTAATAAATGATGATGCACAATTTGGAATATTGTTGTAAAAAATCCTTCCTTACTCACTTTCATTGGAATCTTTTTTTTTTCTCCACTTCACTTTGAAGTTTGAACTAATATCTTAAACTTTAAATGACTCCCCTTATGGCTTATAAAACTTTTGAAGGCCTAGGGTCTTCCCAACTTGAAAATAATTTATCTTCTCACTTCACCCTTTTTATTGATGGAACCTTTTTCTTTGACAATTGAGGAACCAAAATATTTTAATATCCTTCTATACATGGAGAGGACATTTTATAGTAGTAGAACCTAGTCCAAGACACTACAAGATAGGTGTATATAAATATCTTGTATATAAAATAATAGTGT
>ML784818.1:179748-194869 GCA_009831015.1 Picea engelmannii
GCCCTAGACATTTGTCTAGGGTCTTTATCAATTTGGTCCTAGACCACATACCCCAGGAGTGCACTGGGGGCCCTAGATCTTGTCTAGGGTCTTAGCCATCCTCCAGGAGAACGGCTCTCGCTGCTGCATGTAAATTTAACAATTATTTATTATTATATGTGTATTTATGTATGTTACATTGTCTCCAAATATGTTCGTCCTCAAATCAAAATCTGGAAAAGGCTACGTCTTTGTTCTTGCTTGTAATCTTTTACTTGATGCTTTGTTCCTAATGTTGTCATTTGTTGAAGAAACAAAACAATATGATCTTTGAAGTGCTGAAGAGAAATCTTGCGTTATATATGGATCGATCCATCCCAGGTTGATCTTCATTGGAACTTTTTGTTGGTCAGTTGTTTGGATGGAACTACTCATCTTGTGTTTCCAAGTAGGGTGTTGATTTCGTCCCCACTCTTTGGGAATTGTGATTCTTCTACAATTATGAAGAATGCTGTTTATATTCATATTGATTTTGTTGTTGGTCAATTCCTTGAGCAATACAATGACTCTTGTGATTTGGATGATGATAAGGCATCCTTTTATCTTGTGTCTTGATTTCAGTGCTGGAACATTTGTCGTTTGTCACTTCTAGTGATTTATTGGTTGCATTGTTCTGATTTATGATGTCGATTGAATCTGTGATGGTCCCTTTTCCATGGTTTGGATTTTAACCTCATTGAATTGTTTCTTGATCTCACTTACAGGATGCCCTTCATCTGATAAAACTTCTACCTCCCTTGATCTGAAATGAATACTCCAGGTATAAAGATCCACAAAGTAATAGATTTCATCTTGGATCTAATTGAAACTTAGAACCCTTTTAAATTAATTCCTTTTTATAACTTGATCTCTTTCTCTTTCACTTAAATGAAGCCCTTTTGATCTATAGGTGATGGTCCTTTAAACCTTTAATCTTAGAAGTCACTTTAAACTTCTCCTCGCTTAACAAGTTAATAGTTCATGAGGATTAATGAGTTGGTGAGGTCACGATGGTTAATAGCAGCAGTGATTCTTCCTTCTCGTGACTTTTCTAAATGTGGCATTCCCCTACCCCATGGAGCTGAGCTACGGAGATGCAGATAACTGTAACCTTCACTTTGGTTATAGGCTTCCAAAGTTACGACTTTTTAAATCTCTAAACCGACAGTCTTTGTATTCCCCAGTGATTATAATGGGCTCTTGACCACACATTCGTGCCACCATGAGATTGATGTGGTTTTTCAAGTTATGCAGCTTCTCCTATATTTTTTGTGTTGTGGCAGCAATGGTGGTTATAGACTGGTCCCTGTATCGACATCATGGCCTCCTTAACTTTGACGACTTCAGGTCTTATTCCATTTGTCCTACCCTGTTCTGTGACAAGGGATTCTTATGCTGTGAACAGGGCTTACCTTGGTGACGCTTGACACACTCTCTCTCTCTCTCTCTATATATATATACATATGTCATCTGATAGTTATCTTTCTGCAGCGAATGAGGGAGACATCAATTGATGTGGCAGCTCTGGTTGTCTGCAGTTGACAAAGATGGTGTGTGGGTGTGGCCATATGCTTTGATTTGACTTCCCTTCTAATAATTATAATTCCTGGTAAGTTGTGACTATGATATGATATGGAGTGAGCTGTTCTGTTTGCTTTTGTTGTGTTTTTTCTGTTATCTTCTTCTGAATGGAGATTTCTATAACTGACTGTATTGTTGGGAATTGTGGCTTATCTGGTGGTGACAAGTACCTCCTAGTCAATGGCTAATTATCCCGATACAGATTATCCCAGTGATGAGGAACAGCTCTAATGAGGCTCTATTATCTATACACTTTTTTGTATTTTGTATATGACAAATGTTCTCTTTGGAAAGGGCAAGGGATGATGACTGTGCAGAGCTTGAGACAACAGGAGAGTTTGCAGATGTTATTCACGGTAGTCCTGATGTAGCGATTCCCGTGACTCTTCAAAACTGCAGTGGAGGTCATACTATTTTGGAAATGAATTTGGCCGCAAGCCAGCAGCAAAGAATGCTGGATGGAGTGGCCAAAGGCCGAGTTTCAGATTGAATCTGAAAAATGTTTGACCAAAGGCCAGAATCAGACATGCTCTGTTAGCAAATGGTTTTCTCTGAACAGTGGCGGAAGTGCCCTGGAAGGGGCTCTGATACCAGTGCAATGAACCAACTTGCTCATATACTGAACATCCTAAATAAATAGGACAATAATGAGAAGTTCATATTGGATAAATATAATGTATTGAATATATACTATGATTGATGATTACAATAACATGTGCTGTAGTGTACAAGTACATTGAATGGTCATGTACTTTTAAAGACATACCTTTTAGACATGTGACCTTTGGTTATTTATTATTATGTGTATTTATGAATGTTGCATATACCCTACCAAAGATCTCACTGTTAAAATTGCAGATGGGCAACAAATCAAAGGCGTAGGAAGATGCCATAAAGTTCTTGTATGAACACAAAACTTAGAACTACAGACAGGATTTTACACTTTACCACTCAGTTGGATGGACATGGTGTTAGGAGCTGAGTGATTGATGCAATTGGGTACTTACTCCATGAACCTCCTAGAGCAATTTATGGAATTCAAGTGGCCGGGGAAGTACAAGTTATTGGGGTCAGGAACCTTATATCACAAGGTCAATCCACTGCAACCAGTGAAGAAGTAAAGCTTCAAAGAAAAACTTTTAACATATCAAAGTCATCTAAGAAAACATCATACTAATGATCACCAAGAGAGACGAAATAGAAGAACTCAAAAGTATTATAATCAGATTACAAACAAACCTTGCAAACATTCAAACTCAAATTCACAACCAAGACAACCTTCCACAACCAAAGATTGAAGTACCAGGGATACATCAAGAAGAGGAAATTCCAAGGTAACTCTCCTTAGGAATGCTTCGAGGACAAAGCATCTTCTTTGAAGGCGGAGGCAATGTAACATACATAAATATGTTTAATAATAATAATAATAATTAAAGCACCAAGGGTCTTACCCCTTCACACTAGTGACTAGCCAATGTATATAAATATACCATCACAAAGGATTGTAGATCATCTCTTATTATTCAATCATTATATATAAACTTGCAGATATATCTGTTTATTTGTAACAGCATCCATAGTGCTTCTTACAGATTGGCTTATTTCCACAATCTTGACAGGTTTTGTTGCTGTTAATGTCCCGACAGCGTTGGTGCAGGAAGCAACGGTGATTCTTTCTGACAGTTCAGTGCCTGCTAAAGAGTGTGCATGAAATTATTTAAGACGCCCCCGTTGCCAGCACTTATAATGTTCTGCAGTGTCAACAGTTTTCTGTAGCAGAAGTGTTTCCTGTAGTGTTTCCACAACTTTCACAGACAGTGCTTACAAGGTGATTGGCATCGAATGGTCAGTGGATATATTGGAAGCTCTTGCAGCGATTTCTACAAGCAAATTTGATTGGTAAATTAAAATTAACTGTATTCAATTTTAATTCTTGTGAACCAGCAAGTGAATAAATTCAGTTTTCAGAAGATGAGTTTTCTGTTGAGCCTCTGTTTTTATCCAACAGAGATGTACATTTTCTGTAATGTGTTATTCCGCAAAAAATTTACCCCCCTGTATATTTTCTTCTGTTGATAAGAATGCAACAGAAATGGTAGGTGCAGCGATGTTATTGCGGACTTCTTTTTCTTTTTTATTTTATTTTTGTATATGGCAGCAGAGTGAGTGGGGAATTAAGGAGTGGAAGTGGAAGGCTTCCCACCAGAAATTATTGCCACCTACAGACAAACTGCTCTGATACCACTTGTAATAGACCAAATGCCATGGTCATTACACAGAGCAATCACAAATAAAGAGACTTGAAATCCATAAGGATCAGAAAAAATATATAAATTGTGATGTGTGGATGATACGATTGAAAAATGTGATGTCTTTATATAGTGCTTGAAGAGATGGCTTGTGACAAATGTTTGTGACTTTTCAGAGATAATTATATAACTAGGTTTTATTTATATTGTATATTATTTAATATTATCTTTCGTATATTTTATTTTGCTTTTGGAGTGTCCTAGTCTCACAGATTATTATTGCTCACTATGCTTCCTAGTCCCGTTGACCTACTTTCTCATGATTTGTTGGTTGTTAATATAATTATTTTATCTAAAATTGTTGCAGTTATTTGATTTTCTTCTTTTTTTCTATTAGTTCTGGTTGCATGCTTTGCGGTTTTCTTGTTATATAATCTAATTATTGTATGCTAGTTCTTTAGGTCATATCATGACACCTAATGTTCCCTTGCAATTCTTATTCTCTCATGGAGTGCCTCTCCTTTTTCATGTAAATGCATAACATCAAGTATATTTATACTGCTCAAATCCTTACTGCTAGTGTTATGGTCCTGACTAACAACATTTTTTTTAACCATGACTTGAAGATATTATATATTAAGTAAACAGCTGCAGCGAAGCTCACAGCGGAAGTACATAAAAATTTGGCTTCTTATCAGAAGACCACAGTCCAAAACAGAGCATAGATTCAACATATAGCTGTACAGTGCCAGCAGTTTCAAATACAGAATTTCCAAAAAATGCCTAAAAATATAACTTCTACAGTATGTGCCTAAGATCCTTATGACTTTGTAATACATATAACCTTAATCAAAAGCATGTCTACTGTTGGCTTCATTATCTGCTTCCTTGTCGGACTCCTTCACCTGCATGTTCAAATCTGAAAGCTGGTACACTGAATAATCTTCCATAAATTTTCCGGAATTTGAATTCAGAGAGTGTATTTGGTTAAAAGTTTCAGCCTGCTTTCCTTAAGACATATTTGCTATTATGCTGCGAAGGGTTGCACATTCTGCTTCCACTGCATTAATGTGCCGCTTTTGTTGCACCAAAATCCCCATTGTAATATCAATCTGAGCAGATACACTGGTGTCCTGCTCTTGAATTTTCCTTGAGACTGACTGATTGAGTTCTGATTGCCTTCAATTTTGCCCTCGTCTCTCAATGCATGTTGGATCTCTTGGAACTCACGGAATTCCATTTGAAATTGGCTGAGTGTCAATCCACAAAGATGAGAGGAGCAATCTAAGGAACCAATACTGCCAAGCTCAAAAAGGAAATCTGAATTCCTCTGTTCCTAGAAAATGTAAAGATTGAGACCGAGACTAGAATGACAGAAGCCAAATATAAGACCATTATTGTATCTGGATAGCCTTTCCTCTTCTTCTGAGAAAGACTCCTGAGTGGGTATAAACCACCCACAGAATAGTTCAACGTCCTGGATGCTTCAGGGGTCGTCTATGTGAACTAACCTGAAATCCAATTTATTCCATGACTCCTTCAAAATAATAGAGAGACCAGAACGTAGGGAGGAAGCTCCCAGGAATTCAATTGGAATCTCAACAAAAACAACAGGAGTATAAACTTCAAGACCAAAGTCTGTAACCACTCATGGTTCTTCCCATACTGCAAAAAAGCGAGTGGGTGAAGACGTCCACTTACCCGAAAATCCCACAATAAGGAGCAACCATTCCAGAAACCAAATTGCCAGACCAAGAGCCACCAGCCAGAACCACAAGCAGAATTGTCTGAATTGCCACATGAAGAAATCCATCCATGGGGCCATAATCCCAGCTTGCTTGTGCCAGATTTGTTTTGATGTTTCATAATCATGCAAGGGATGAAGCTGAAGCATGTGACAGAATGGGAGAGGTTGCTTCACATTAAGTTGATTACCAAGTGTTCTGCCATCCTTACCATGGGTCATGTGCCCATTTATTTGAGGCCTACATCTATTAAACTTCATAATCATGGAATTGGTTGGTGATAAACCTTGTCATTTATGACAATATTTACCTATTTTTCTAAAGTCGTTTTGTTAGCAAATTGATCTGCTAGGGAATTGTTTTCCCGCAGAACATGGTAAAACTTTACAATAGAAATGAAGTACAAGGATACATTGAAATTTTCTTTTTGGAATGAAGTACAGAGTGGGTCTTAACTAAGTAGTTCCAAGTGTTTTCACTAAGAAGTGGTGGTTAATTTATCTCCATGGACTAGGCTAACAATTTTTTTTTAATTTTATTGTTATTATTATTTTTAAAATTTTACAGAATTTATATAAGTAGGTTTTTTCAACTAGGGAGTCAGATTGCATTGATGCCTAAGTATATGATATGGGAAGATATTCTGGGGACTCAATCACCTAGATCACTTCTATTAATTTGCTCACATATTTTTGAATGTTGGATATTTAAATTTTGTTAGTAGACTTATTTTTATTTAAAATTTTTTCTGGATGGAATTTAGTAACATAAAAAGCTGAATAGAAATGAGACAGGTGATCTGGATGCACCTTTAACATTATATATCTACATAGGACAAAGAAATGAAAGATAATCCTTGAGTTCTGTTTGTTGATTTGTACAAGCTGTTTCTGGTCTGCAGATCCTTGTTATGAGGAACAAGACAAGTGCAATTTCGTCTGAGGAGCAAGGAGGTAAGACAATGTTTTGCCTACCCCGCCTCTGGGGTTAATAAAAAACTAGAATTTTATCACAGCGATTTTATGTCTTTAATATCCCTCGAAAAGATTGCTTTCCTTCAGTGTTTTGTCAAGAAACAATATAAAACAATTCCATTTTATCTTGTTTTGTATATTAAAGCTGAAAGCATGTATGTTTAACACGCTTTTGCTGTTTGTTTATAAGTAATATAAAGTTTGTTTATAAGTAATATAAACTTTAAAGTGTTAATTTAATTTCTGTTTTAGAAGACAGCATTGTCTAGCTTCTTGTGGAAACAGAGTAAAATTTATGTTTTAATGTCAAGACTCATATGATGATTCTAACCTTGAAAGTCAAGATGTGTTTCTCCCATGGATTGTGACATATACTTATTTTAGTATTATTTATATGCCGAGTAATGTACGATGAAGTGGAATGAAAGCCACAATGTTTTTTCTTTATGCTTATGTCAAAGGTTCTTGTTTATCTTATTCTAGTGTCCTCTTGCGGCTTGCCCTTATGAGTTACCTTATCTGATAGTGTTGCTGATAGTTTCACTCTATATTCTCTTCCTCGTGAAATTTTTAATACACTACATAACCTATAGACGGTATAAATGTTTATCAGTTGTCAATGGTGATTATAGTCTATTTTACTGTATTAAATAATATTTTTAATGTTTCAACAAGGATAAATTCTTCTAATATCACTGACTCTAGAACACATTTAACAAGAATAATTTTCTGTTGGCTTCATTGTAGATATGTTTCCATAGTTTGTTGTTGTATTGTTGTGCTGCTACTTCCATGACTTTCTGTTTTCTTTCTTGTAAATTAAGTAATGCACTGCATAACCTCCAAATTGACACCAGTACATATCAGCCATTTATAAATTACTTTGATCACCCTATAAATTAGTGGCCATGAATAATTTCCATGTTGGTGTCATGGCAGATCCATCTCCACAGTTTTGCTTCTACCTCTACCACTTTCTGTTCCCTTCCTTGTAAATTAACCGAAGTACTGCATAGTTTCCAAATTGATACTTAGTATATATTAGTTATTTATTAAAATTTGTGATCAAATTAGTGTATGTGCATTTCTTTCAAGTTTCAGGAAGCAAAATATTTACGTATGCCAAAATTACGAGATTCTCTGTTATGGATTCCACCAATTTGAAATAGGGCTCCGTGTAGATAGGTACCCAGTGTTTTCCTTTTGATTTTTGTATTTTGTGGGATCCTAACTAGCATAGTTCACAAAATAACTGCTGGAAGGGAAACGATCATATGAAATAATGAAAGTTGGATTGTCTGTCAGGATGAAAATTGGCGAATTTGTTTTAAATTCTGTATTGTGTGGCGTGTCTTTCTGCATGTTTAATCTATCCTAAAATGTAGATGGTGTAGTATATGGCAGTGGTAAGCATATTCATTGGTTTTTACTACAAGATTGTTCTTGTCCAGTTGTGATATGTTGTAGGGATCTTTCTTTTGTAAACATGCTAAATTATAGAATTGCACAGGTTTGATTGACACTGGGTTTATTCTATTGTCAGTTTCTTCTTATCAATCGATCTACAAATTAAACTTCTACACTTGGGATATTCTTTGAAGTTTGGTGATGCAATACCAGATGTCTATATGTGATTGAGTGTATAACCAGTTTTTGTTCCTTGGACTTCTTTTCTTTATACAGAGGAAGATGAGGAAGACTATGAGGATGACAGTGGAGAAAACCGAATGCTCGGATTTATGTTTGGAAATGTTGATGATGATGGCGAGCTTGATGTGGACTATCTCGATGAGGTTTTTTTGAAGCCTTTTTATACATAGTTTTTTTTCCTCAATGCAGAGGGTTGGAATTATTTGAAGCTGATTTTTTTTCCACTGTATATTTCTTTACTAGATAGAAATTTTACACATTCTTCATGGCATGGAGTTTTGTTTCTAGAGGTGGTGAAGAAACTATAATGATGAAGGACTATTCTCTGAAGTTTATACATTATTTTTCAGTGAGGATTCAGCAACAAGTGTTGGACGATAATAGTTTTTCATTCATTAGAACATATCAAATGGAAGCATGAAAATAAAGAAAGAGGCAAAGAGAGGGCATCCCATCCATAATTATGAATATCCCTAAGGCCAAGAGCTGTATGGGACCAAAAAAACTAAGTATTGTTGGGGTTTGCATCCTCCACAGTTACCAGAGCATGTTCCCCATCTTTGGTTTGTCTCCTAAGATGTCTGGAACCCAGGGGATATCTCAGTGACGTGCACCCTGGGTATCCTGATCTGTGATAAGCATGCCTTAGTGATGTACCCAGGGACAGTTCTGAAGAACTTGTGTGTTTTGGGGATCAATCCCACAAAATCAAAAAAGAGAAAAAAGAAAATAAGAAGGGAAAAATAAAGCATCCAATACACTACCTGATCACTCTTCTTGGTGAATAGACACCTTACAGCTTTGCCAAACCTCTAATATAAAAAATCATTCAAGGAGGCGGCATGAACGGAAAAACTGCAGCTAGCAGCAATTTCCAGCAAACAACTTGATTTCCGGTGGGCAGATTTTCTTACCAGTGGGAAAATCAGCAACATTCTTTCATTTTCCAGCACAGAGGATGCATTTCTAATATGCATTGTAAAATTTTAAAACATCTGACAATATTACTTCCAAATTCTTGCCTTTGGGTTTTAACTCTTTTTTTTCTGCGTTTACTACAGATAGATAAATAGATAGAGATATGCATGCATAGATATACATAAGCAAGCATATAATTATATTTGCACTTTATAGTTAAAAAATAAAGTGGAGTTGTATTATGTGCTTAGTCAGTGATTTAGAATGACTTTAGATTCATAGTGAACACAAATAATTTACATTAGCATCCACTAGATTTGTAGTTCTTGAAATAGGCACTGGTATATAAAGGGAATAGTTTGCTTTCAAGATTTGCAGTCGTAACTAGTGTTGCAGAACTCAGAACTTGGCAAAAAATCAGCAAGGGCCAGAAATCATTGACTTTGTAAAACTTGCCAAAAACTGCCGAGCAATAAAAGATGAGTTAGAAAATCCGAGGCAAAAAATTTGTCACTCAAGTGACTTTTTTGCTGCAAAATAATTGGCAAAAAATTGGCTGACTCATGATTTTGGAAATTATTTACAGAGTAAAAATTTCTGATGACTTGGTTCAGGCAGAACTCCTCAATTAATTGATAACTACCTGATTAATCAGTGATTTCTGCAACACTGGCCCTAACTAAATCTATTTTTTGCATGGTCTAGATTCTGAAGCTATGTTGCATGCGCTTTCGGGATTGGGAGACAGGTTTTGGGGATAGTTGAAATTACTTTCAAATTTCCAGGGGATGATAAAAAATATTAATAAAGTTGAAAATACTTAAAAAATGCAAAAAATTCCAAATCTCCAAACAAACTACCTAGGAATTAAAAAAAATTAAACACGATACATGATACAACTATGATAAATACCATTCAACTTATTTATCATTTGATAAATCTGAGCAACTGGCAAAATGCCTAGATACCAAAATATGTGCTCAGATATTTAAATTATGATTTTCTGCTTCAAGGTTCCTGAAGGATTTCATTTCTTTGTTCAAGAGAACAGGTGCATGCCTTCACTGCATCCCCAGGTGCCGAAAAGATGGTCAGCTACTTTGGTGTAGCTGCCCTTTAAAAATGGCTGCAAAGGTTGAATAGCCATTGCCCTTGGAACACCAGTATTGAACTGTCACAAATCATAGTAAGGGTTTGATTGCAACCTTCTCTCTTTTCATTTTTAAAATTTCAAAAGCCTACAAAGAGGTTAAATGATACATACACGATAAATTGATCATGGACTAAATTAATGAACAATTCCACTTGAACCAAAAACATAATCAGTAGAAATGATGCCATTTTTGATTCCATAAAAATTAGAACCTAGATACGACATTGTAAAATGATAAATTATTTAATAAAAATGAGCAAGTACATAGTCCTAAATGGTAAAATTACCATATCAATATACACTGTACGAAATTGGCAAAATGCCCATATTAATACACAGTACCAAATGGGAAAATGCCTGAAAATAGTAGTCTCAAATGCCTGAAAATAATAGTCTCAAATGACAAAATGCTTAAAATATATGCTCACTTCTAAGTTCTAATACTGAATAGCCTGAAGCTGCTCATAAATTACAATCTTTTGCTTCAGGGTTGTCCAAAAACACCTAGAGATTCACTAAAGGTTCTGTTGCATCATCATCATGATTCATAAGTGCCCTGCAATTCAGTGTCATCCAATGTTATGCCAACCAAGCCTGTATATGGTGCTAACGTACCATCATCCCATTGATCTATGAAACCTACATCTGTGCTGCATGTCCCTGTAAATACTCAGGTGCTTTCCTTGAACAAAAGCGAAGACTGCTATGCATGTAAACAAGTTTTTCACTCTCTTAGAGGAAAGCTTGTTCCTCTTAATGGAGTGGATAAACTATAATGGACTAGTTCCTTTTTGACATTTGCAGTTGAGGAACTGGGAATCTGAGATAACAAATGTTAGCGAGGCGACAGATCTCTGGAGCTTTGTCCCCATGCGCCATCCAATGGGATTCTTCTACTCCATAAGCCTCTCCTCCTCCCTTGCAATAGTAGAGTAAGTGGGTTACTGGGTGTAGCCAAATTAATAAACTGTTCTTGAATTAAATTCGCTTCTTCGAGACTATCCATCTTTGTTATAGCATCGACAAATCTTCATCTCATCTCTTGATCATCTAGTGGTGCAATTCTGCCTGGCCTCTACTCATACCACTTCAGATTATCTGCATAAGCAACAGTATGAAGAGGGGAGTATAACCTTTTTTTCTTCTTCTATATCAAATTTTGGGGTTCATTAAATGACTCCAAAGAGGGGTCTCTCTGATAGATGAATAACTTTATCTGGCCAGATATGATGTTGATTGCCTCATATATTTCGCCAAGACTAAGGGAATTTGAATTTGCATACCTGATCATCTCCACTATTAAAGATGTAAAAGAGGATATATTTGCATTCAACTCACCAATCATCATTTGAAATTGATTGTTTTACTTTCCTAGCTTTCACTGTTTTAACTTCCCCCTATGTTGACCATTCAATACTAATAACAATAGTTTGTAAGGTTGTCTGCACCTCAAACATGTGCTTTAGAAGAATGAAATAGGTGGCCTATCTTGTATCTGCTGGTTTCAAGAGTTTTTTTGCACGCATCCTATAAATAGCTAAAGAGGCATGGTGGTTGAAAATGAACATTTGTACCTCTCTTGCAACTAAGCTTTTTGATTGCATCCTTCAATACCTTGAATTTGAATGACACCTTCTTTGTATTTCCAGTACAATCAATTGCCTTTAAGAACTCGGGCCCTTATAGAAAAGTGACAATAATGTCCAACAAGGGTCTTTGTTTAGTATCTGTCCAACCATCCATCACAATTAAGCACCCTTACACAACATTATTCTTCAAATGTTGTTGTTCTCACTTTATTGTAACTTGGTTGTATAAATCCGGACCTAACAGCTATGATTATCCTCACCATTTCCTTGTAGAAAGGAGAATGGGTGGCATTAAATGCAATTCTATAGGCCATGAAAAATTTAGCAATCACATTCTCCGTCTCCTCTCCACGTTGGACATTGTACATTTCTACAAAATTTTGCTTTATTGCAGAACTCCTCTCTGAAATCGAAGACACCCCTACACATTGGCATGGTAGTCCATGAAGCCCACAAATCGAGTTGTAAAAAATACTTCTAGAATCCATTATATCCTCCTCCTTTGATAAGAGGCAATCGGAGTGATGAATACCAGCAAAGCAGCAGACTATGAGGGGTTTCAGGCTGAGTTCTTCAAACATGGTTTTCATGCCCTCAATGATCACCTTGTTGGCCTATTTAATCATCTTGTCAGCATTGGCTTCCCACAGAATTGGGCCCATCCCACTTTTTACTGGATTCACCAATGGGGTTCCAATGTAGATCCTCACAATTATAGGACGATCATGTTGGTCATACTTTCTCAGAACTCTATGCCATTGACCTCCATTTGAAGCTTTCTTAGGAGCTTGAGTGGAGACACCTTCAGGCTAGAGGGTAGGCTAGTTTCTAACTCACTTATTAGACCATTGATCACATCCTTTCACTTTGAGCCATCATCAAGGAGGGGAGACACTGCTCTTCTAAAGTATATTGTGCTTTGTAGACTTTCAAAAAGCGTTTGGCTCGGTCCCATGAGAGGCCCTATTCCAAAGTCTTAGAGACATTGGCATTTTTGAGATTCTCATGGAAGCCATCATGCGCTTATACGAGTCTGCCTGGGCTGTCTCCACACGACACATGGAGTGGAAAATTTCATTAGGAGCACTATCATGGTCAACCGTCAAACAAGGGTGCCCACTATCTCCAACCTCGTTTGGGATCTACATCGATGAGTTAGGAGTCTTTCCTCCATGAGCATATATAGGATGATGACAAGTGCCTTCTCCACCAAGTTTTGATTTCTATTCTTGTTTTTATCAATCATGTGATCCTTTAGCCTCTTCCCTTGAGGGCCTATAATAATAGTGGACACATTGGCCCTTTTTTGTGACCTTTGGCAATTGACGGTTAACTTGGGTAAAACCAAGGTTATGATCTTCAACGGGTTGAAAAAGCTCTTTTCAGATGACCATATCTTTGACAGAGGGGAGGAGATCAAGATTACCAGCTCATACACATATTTGGGGGTTTAGTTCTCAAAGCCTTGTTTCAGTTTGAGGCATGCTCTTTAGCCCCATGTCAACAAGGGCCAAAATTCCTTAGCCCCGCTTGAGAGACGGTGTTTTTGACGTCATTTCTAGTACATCTCATTTGAGATGTCTCATGGATTCCATTATCCGGCCCATAGTGCTTTATGGTTCGAAGGTTGGGGGGCTTGTTTGTTAGAGTCTAACTAGGTCACGACTGAGAGGGTGCAAACTCTTCTCCTTCATCACTTCAGATGCAAATAGAGAGTCTCCACACCCATCATCCTTGTCGAGTTCGGGGCTCACCCCCTCCGCCTTGAGACTGTTTTTAGACTGGTCTCACTCCTTCATTGTGTTTGGGGCTATGTTGACTCAACGATGGGTCACGATTGGTACTTGTACTGGGCCTACTATTCTTTAGAGTCCATTGCTTTGGCTAGCCCTCCCATACAATCTTGTGTTTGGTTTGTGGGGGTCTTGGATCTTTTGGAGTTTGCAGATATTTTGATAGACCACCTCCCTCCATTCAAGTACTCACTTGATGCACCTGGTTGCCTCCTACCTATTAGGCATGAGTTGAATAGGAACATTTATGACGACATCTATTGGTAGTGTACTCAGATCACTTTGACAAATCCACTGGGCGAGTTATGCTCAAAGATGGCCTTTTATGCAGAGAACTTCATTGAGTTGAGGGACAAACTCATTGTTTGACCTTCACGCACATGCCATCACTAGATGCATGCTCTCTGCATCCCCCTAGGTCAGTGTAGAGTGGGTTCATATAGACTTCGGGTGGAGGCAAAGTGCTAGCACGACTGATTGAACAAAATTTGCCAGTTGTGCCATCTTTTGGAGGTTGAGATTGAGGATAATTTCATTTTTCAGTGCCCCATTCATTATGTGAGATCCAAGGATGGTTCCATTCTCTGTTCAGGGAGTCACTGACTCTTTCTAGTTTCTTTCAGTTCTCCAACTAGTGCTACCTAGTTCTATAAATGCAGGAGGCCCTCATACCTTGGTCCCAGATTCTTTGGCAACCCCATAGACTAGCCTCGACTTGGTTGATCACTTCCTTCTTTATGGTGCTTTCTTATTCCATGGGTACCAAGAGACAAATCACTAGCAGTGTGGCTCCCGGTTCCAGATCAGTGCAGGCTCGGATGGCTATCCTACTTCCTAGGGAACCCAATGTAGTTGATGTTCTAGATCCCATATCATCAATGAGATGATACCACCCAGGCCTCAACAGCAGGTGATCTTGTCCAGGCAGTGGCACAGTGCATAGTGAATTATCTTCCAACGCCTCTTCCAGACTACATTCTATCTAGAGTTTCCTCCATTCAGCTTTGAATGTTCAGGGAGCAAGTTCTAGTTGATGCTGACCTGCTTGCATTATTTGTATTCCAAATGCTGGGTCAATTTCTTTGATATCTGTTTTCTGCTATCAATGCTTAGTTTGTTTTAGCTTAGAGCTTGTGCTTGGATCATCTTAACTTAGAGCAGTACTTTTTTTTTTACTTTCTGCATCTCGCTTTATTTAGGTGCCATTTTCTGTGCTCCCACTATGTATTGGCACTATTGTACTCAACACAACTTTTGTAGTCATTTGTTGGACATTAATAAAATCATCTTATCTGATCTTATCTTATCTCTTTGTCTAGAGCTTTCTTCATAGGACTTGTTGCCGTCCTAATACACACCTACAAATGTGGAGAAGTCTCCAACCCACTTGGTGTGTCCTTGGAGGCACAAACCTCAATCCAGACCCACTGTCACCTCAATCGAGATTCCTT
>ML784818.1:214228-240829 GCA_009831015.1 Picea engelmannii
GGGTGAATCATTCCTCAAGTTTAAGAGTGTTTCTCAAGGGGACCTCCTTCTAAGTCACATGGATGAGGTGTCATGGATGGGGGGAAGACTTTTGGGCATGGGGTTCATGACATACAAGGGGTTGTCGTGTCTCATCTATGGGTGCCTTTGTAGAGGGTGTGCTACACCTTCATTTTCAATGCAACCTTTTTTCCAAGCCCATTTATTGCCCTTTATTCTTTTAAGATGTTTCCAGGTTGAAGCCAAGGTGGGGCTTCTACTTGAGCATGGAAAAATATGCCCACCTTGACTCTACCCTGGTCACATCATGCTTCCCCAAGTTGAAAACATATGTGGGGCTTATACTTAAGCATTAAAAACAATGCCCACAGATGCTCCACCTTGGTTGGCATTTTGTATTAGTTATTTTTCACGGGTCCCATCAGTTTCCTATGAGAGACATTTCATTGTCCTCGGGATCCCTAGGCGAGCATCTAGAAGGTTAATGATTGAATTTTATTTTTTGCTAGCTACAAGCCTCCGGGCCTTCATCCCCTGCTTCCCATGAAATGAGGGACAACCCCTTCTTGGGTCAGTATACCTGAAAATCCCCAAAAGTAAGGAGATGAGGGGACGAAGTGTGGAAAGTGACAAGTACAAAGACAACAACCAAGAACATCTCCTAGAAGAGATCAATTCTATCTTGCAAACAAGTGCATCATTAGTACTAAACAATGAGCATTGACATAATGATTATTGTACTAGCAATATTCAAGTGTCACTAAACATTTGATAACAAAAGGTACTCAACAGTAATAGAACTCTAAAGACTGTTTTCTCGGTTACAATATTTATTTAAGATATAACAATATAAAAAAATATCAAACCTGATATGCAAACCTGGATTCTTAATTGCTAGGGAGGGTGCGCTATTCCTCTAGATGCATTAGATCCAATGATCCCTTTGGGTCATTGCTTGGACAAGGTCCCTTGTACATCCCCTGCAAACACCCGCATATTCTGCTAAATGATATAACTTGGAAACATATATAAGTGCATACCTCTGAAATTTGTAGCACCATCCAGCTTGTCTTTTAATCTCAAGGTTTGCGCAACTGGCAACTGCAACTGGCGACTAGCAACTGCAATTGTAACTGGCAATTGCAACTGTAACTGGCAACTGCAACTGCATCTGCAACTAGCAACTGCAACTGCAACTGCAACTGCAACCTATGTCACACGGTTCGGGTTCGACAACGATTAGGTTCGGATTTTTCAATCAGGTTCAAATGAGGTTCGACATCAGGTTCGGCTATATATACATTTTTCAATATATATATATATATATAAACTTTAAATTCAAATACAACATAAAATAAAATAATAAGAAACCAATATATATATATATATATATATATATATATATATATATATATATATATATATATATATATACACACACACACTTTAAATTCAAATATAACATAAAATAAAATAATAAGAAACCAACATCAATAATCAATCAAGTCAGTAAATAATTATGAATAACTTAATAATGTTAAAATCCAATCATCAATGCCGTCATTGAAATTTAAACTTTAGTTTACAAGTGCAAACTGGAAAAAGAATTCTTCTAACTTTAAATTTAAAAGGAGAGACAGTCATTGAAATTTAAACTTTAGTTTAGAAGTGCAAATTGAAAAAAGAATTCTTCGAACTTTAAAATTTGAAAGGAGAGACAATACGGAGCCCGAGCGGAATTTTGCAAAAGGGCTTCTCGATTTCGAGCCACAGGGTCTAGACTGAGTGGGATTCGAGCTGGAACCTAGAGAGAGGGGTTCACAACGACAAAGATGCTGGCAGCGTGGCTGAAATGAGACATGTGTGCTGCAATCTGTAGAGGGTTTTTTAAAATTTTTGAACAACTAAATGATAATCATTACCCGACTTCATGTGCGGTGCGGCGAAAATGTCTGTGTGCGGTGGGTGAAAGTGTCATTTTATGTGCGGCGGACGGAGATTTTTTTATTATGGTGAAACCGCTAAATGACCAAAACCTAACCAACGAACCTATTAAAAAATCGACTGAAATTCGGATTTTAATCTGTCTTGGGGTTTGAATTCGATTCGGTTCAAATTCTTGGAGGTTCGGCCTTGAGGTTTGGCCTTGAGGTTCGACGAACCTCAACGAATTTCAATTTTTTTTTGAGGTTCGCCGAATTTCGAACCCCAAGGTTTGAATTTGGCGAACCCTGTGACTTAGAATACATGTCCCCATGTTGGGGCTAGTAGTTGCCTCTCATATTGCAGGAGAGTAATTCTAGTGATTTTCATCACAATATATGATTTGCGGCATGGTACCGATGGAATTTTTGATGGATTGGGGGTACACATCTTCCTTCTTTGCTTTGGGGTGATGCGTTTCTTGGTTGAGTTGGTATTTTGGGTTGGAGGAGATTCACTTCTCCTTGTTAGATGATCGTGCTAGTTGTCTTATGGTTTTGTGGCTCCTCTCATATTTGCATGGCTTTGATTGATGGATCAGCTTCTTGGTATACTTTTGATGGTAATGGAGCATGCTGCGTCATCACGAGAGTTGGACATAGTTTATATTTTGTGATTATCCTAGCACTTTGGAGGTCTATTCTACATGAGGATTGCACACTTACTTGGAGAGTGCCTAACACATAGACCCCCTTTTTACATTGTTCTAGTGTGATTTATTGGTCTAATTGATATGGTATTGATGTTGTTAGAGTTTCCTTATGTGAGTGCCCTAGCTTACTTCGGGTTTTTTGACACATGTTACACTTAATTATGGCATGTGCTATGATCCTTTGTGGAGCACTCACCCTAGGCACATGTTTGGAGGATGATTGCAACATTTAACGGTGGTTTTGGCTCTTGTTTGACTAAAGGAGGGCCTACCTCTTGAGTGCCCTAGTTCATCTTAGTATTATTCACATTAGAAGTGGTTTGTTATGATGGTTCTATGTGGAGCGTTCACCTTGTTAACACACATGTGGAGGCATCATCACATTTTTATCATTATTTTATTTCTAGGTGATGGGGTTGTATCCTCTTCTTGCAGTTAGTTGAGCTTTGGTTGACTTGGTATGCGGTTCATGGCATTATTATGGATTGTTAACTTGTCATCACGTTGGAGACTACATGATGGATTATTTTATAGTTATCTTGATGGAATGTCTTCCTTTTGGAGCCACATGTGCCAAATGAAGCATGCATTTCACAATTTTCATGGTATTTGATGAGACGACCTAGCCTTGCAGGCCACATGTGCATTGAGTCGGTTACATTGCACATTTATGGAGATATTCTTGTGGAGCGACCTCTCTTGGAGTGGTTTTAGGAGGTCATTGGATTTTTAGGTCTTCTCACTATTTTTGGATGGCATGTGTGAGAGGGTACTTTGGATGATGTGTGCTATCTTATCAGAGAATATCTTTTGATAGAAGGCCTCGATTTTTGCCAGATTAATGCCATTAGATGCAGATAACTGCAGCATTCCAAAAGTGGTTATAATAAAAAATCTGATAAATATTAAGGGGTTATGACAATTTCAAATATGTCATTTTGAAAACCCTCGCCGCATTTTGACAACATGTGCACATGGTGAAGCTGTTAGAATTTGACTGCAACTCAGGTCTGGTCCATTGTTTCGGCAGTTATACACAAATTTATCCAATTTGAACTGTAAACATAAACACACTGAGATGCCTAACTACTTTAGCACAGTGGAAAATACATTAGCAATTAGATCATACACAGGTACACAAGAATTCAATGCCCAAGAAACTAGTTCTTAATCCAAGAACTAATGGGCTCCCGTACCAGGGAAAATGGCCCACTTCTTACAGAAAGAATATGCCAAGATTACCAAGTACACTCACAGTATATCACTGCCGAAATCTTCCTCGATCTCTGTGCCTAAAACTCAGCTCCGAAATCTGCTGTCAGGGTGCTGTTGCAACAGCCCTAATGGCTGTCCTCAACCTACCCTCCGAGCTGTCCAAAAGTCACTCCAGAGCCTTTGCTGATTCAGCCCTCTTCCTGTAGCTTAACTAGCTACATAACAGTCCCTCAAGACTGTCCTAGGGCTGCTCCAAAATACTGCAGTTACAACCTTGTAACAGCCCTCTTTTGCTGCCCCCAAAATCTGTCTTTTGACTGTCCTCCAATTCTGCTGTTGACTGCCCTTAAACAGCCCTCAAAATCTGCTCCAAGGTCTTCCCTCAAGGCTGTCACATGCTGTCCATCCCTTGCTGCTGTCCAGTCCTCTTTCACTGCTGTTCCGGGCTTCTAGACTTGCTGTTATACACCTGTAACAGCTCCTTAGACTGCCCAGAACTCAACTACAGTCCTGTACCTGTTGGCTGTCCACCTGCAGCTCCTGTACTTGCTGTGGCTAGGCTGTTGCAGCCTTCCTAGACTTGCTGCACCCGCACAGCAGCCCTGCTGCCACTTCCTTCTCTGCTGTCACAACCTACAGCAGCCATGCACACTCAGCTGCCTGATACCACACCTGTGGCAGCCCTCCTCAGTTGCTTCTGCTCTCTCCTAGGCCTGCAGCAGCCCCTAGACAGCTCCAACAGGCAGGCCGTACCCTGTACCATCTTGCTGTAGCCTTAGACACCTGGCCGAGCCCTTCTCTTATGCCGGGTGAGTCCTCCTAGACAGCGGCTGCCAATTCTCCTTGCTGGCCAAATCCTGCTGCCCAATTCGGCCACTCCTTACCTGCCCAAAACAAGAAAACACAGCAGACTAAGGTCTCCCTTTGCAGGCCGAGTTCTCCTCATCAAGGTACCTGCCTATAACATGAACAAGACTACAAAAACTAAGACCTTTCAGCCTCCTCCATGGCTGGACTGAGGTCACCACACTTGGACTGAAATTTCCAAGCTCTCCCACACTTATCTCTCCACACATTGTCACAATGACCCTTGATTTCTTTTTATACAAGTCCAAGGGGTGTGTCAAAAACCCCTTCACAAGTCAACATCAAATTAGGCTTTCTCTGTGGGTGTGAAGCCCCATCACAAACCCACGAAGCCCATCATCAAGCCCATGAAGCCCCAACTTCATTCCAAGGGCGTTTTCACCCAAACGAAAGTGTGATGTGGTGCCCACGACGATTCCCACATGCTCAACACCTAGGGCACGTAAGAAAACCTGCCCGAAGCTACAAAAAATCAACAGAAGCACACCCTAGATATTTATTTACTTTCTTTGATGGTTGGCGCACATATGGAAGCTTATCTCACGGTCAACCACCCACTCATCTAGAGGATGCATCCCACCTTCTTGTGCTATTCTTGGAGGGTGTTGCATAACCAACTCCATTATTTTATTATTGTTGACTTGTCTCGTGGAGTTGGTTACAAGAGAGCATTATTGTATTGTTTTCCTTGGATATTTTGTTGTTTCTTCTTGGAGAAGAATGTGGATTGAGAATCTCAACAACCCATTGCTACTTTCAATCTCCCTTTAAATCCTTTGTGTATATTGCTGGAAAATGTCATTATGTATTTTATTTTTTAAGTCGGATTAGCTACATCTTCCATTTTCCATTAGTAGGCACAGCCTCATATACATTTGGAGGTCTTTCTTCATTTGGATTCCTACAAAAGTTATTTTGTTTTGGTGGACAACAAGATAAGATTGTATTATGTTCTTGATTTAGGTTACACAGCCACATAAGAAGACAGCCTCCTATTGTAATCCTTGGACTCCACTTGCCCCATGGATTTGACACTAGTCTTGATCCTCCCATCACCCTTTTATAATTTATCTTGCACAACTATGTTTTGCAAAAGTTAACTTCTTATCTTCACCTTGATCCTTCGTGATATAGCTTTAGCAATCCTATTCTTAGGGAAGCCTCCCTTGTGCTGGAGGAGAGCCAATGTAAAGTGTGGGGAAGAGCTACCGAGGTGACAATGGGTAACTTCCCTGAGTTCCCTTGAGATTGCATTTTGTGGTTGGGGCTTTGTACACATTGAATGCAGGTTCAAGAGGTAACAAAGACAAAGGACTTTCTTTGCTATTTGACAATGAGTGCAAGAATTTGTTTTACATACCAAACCCGTAAGATGTGTGGCTTCTAGAGGAGCAAGATGGAACTTGCTTGAGCTTTCGATCCCATTTGAGGGACAAGGCTTATCAGATTATTGTATTTATCTTTTGACAACGTGGTTGTTGAATGTAAAGTATCTTGTTTGGCTTGATTGTCACAATTGTTAGTGTTTTATGGACACTACTGATTTTCATCTGTCATATAGACACTACCTTTGAATAATTGGGCATTGTTGGGCCTCACTATAATGTCCATATTATATTCTTTCTTGTTTTTAGTTTTGACTTTAAGAAAAGCAGGATTGTAACACTTTTCTAAGCACGCTGAGTGACATTAAGTGGGCAGCTTTCCGGCTGCAGTTCTCTTTGAACTGTATGAATTAATGCATTACAATCTGATTATTATTCATTGAAATGGTTAAATTAACAATAATATTTGGTTCAAAGTCCAACTGGAATACATATGCATTGAAATTGAAGATTTTTATCACTTCCCAACCTTTTGTCAATGCATCTGAGAAGTGCTTCTTTGTTACTAAAGTACTAGACAAGCATAAACAGTTCTATGATAACATTACTTGAAACTTCTCATATTTGGTTGTTTATCAGTTTTTCATGTCAGTTATATTTGCAAGCCAGCATTTCAAAATATGCGTTTTTCTGCCAAAAGTTGATAATGGGTTGCTACCCATTTAACCTGGGTGGGCTAAAGGGTATTGTAAGTACAAGGGCGCATTTTCAAGGTTGTAGATACTTGTTTTGGTTTATGTTGTTACAGACTGCCATTTAGTGCACTTACATGCTATTATGTTTCTGCACTGCTGTTTGTCTTATTCTGTTGAATTAGCATGATTCTTATTTTTGTTTTGCATTAATAAATTAAGGAATGGCTGCATTTATTTATTAAATGGACAAGAATCAAGGTGATCTGTTGGAACACTAACTTTTTTCACTGAAGCACGTTCTGTGTTTTTTGCTTATTTGTAGATTATGATCAGAAAGCTGACAATGCTGTGGATTATGAAGACATTGAGGAGCAGTATGAAGGGCCTGAGGTACAGGTTGGTTCAGAGGAAGATGCGGGACTCTCAAAAGCTGAATGCTTTTATGCTGAAGCTGCATTGGCTGGGCCTTCCTCGAGTCTTGGAGCTCCTATTTTAGATGAAGACAATTATGATGAAGAGGAAGAAGAAAATCTTGAGAAGGAAACTGAGATAATGGAGACCCATGTAGAAGCAGATACTGTGTTTCTAGCAGGTTCTTATTATTCCTTCTTGAAATAAGTGGAAATGAAGAGCTTATGTTTGCGTGTGGAATTGTGTCTGCTAATAATATCATGGCATATGTCTAGCCTTTCATTTTCTTGATTTTATAAGTGTTTCATATTACCTATTAACATAATCAAGCCTGCTGTACATCTCAATGCGGATATGCTAGATTTATTGCCCCTTCATGGTATGAAATATATACCGGAGATTCTAGATTGATTTTTTCCTTGGTTTGTTTGGGGTACTTTGGGGGAGTGAAAATAAGTTAATTAGAGAAAACAGGAATGACTTAATTTGTTTCTGTAATTTTATATCCGTTAGTGGGCAAAGATGGTCCATGGGACTGCAAAATGTACAATGACCAGTGTGTACTGGAAAGTGTACACGTGGTGTAAAAACATTGCTGTACAAGAAATACAATGAAGCACAAGAAAACCTAAGCAGGTAAAAATAGGGTGAGGATCAGGAGGGCACCAAGACAGAATCCCTACAACAGTAACAGCTGACAAAGATGCACTGAGTACAGTGTTGATGCACATCGCATTAATTTAGAAAAGTCTTATCTAAATGAATTTATATATATTGAGGTATTCATTGATTATTTTTACTGCAGTGATGTTCATGTACTGAAGTCTTATTTATGTCCAAGATTCTAAGTCAATGTGTAGGTTTTTGGGATTATGCATCGTTTTAGGGGATAGTCTATTGCATAGATTTTGGTGCTGTAGATGCCTCTTTTATGCTTGTCACACACAACTTCTGAAGCTGAAAATGTAATTGTAGGGATTGCTTGAATATTAGGCCAAGTGTATCCCCATGGGGAGCGCTAGTTCTTTTTGTGAAGAAATTGAGATTTATAATAATGTCCACCAAAGATCTAAATAGGTCAGAGGTACTAGTGATTACAGCCAGCAATAGTAGCCCAAACAAAACAGAAGGCGCAAAAGACCCCCTATGGCAAGATGAAATGAAATGAAGAATAAGTACAAGAATAACTGGACAGGAAATGACATTAGCATAGGTGTACAAGTAGGTTATCCAAAGGGAGAAAACACTATAAAGTGAAGGAGAGCTAGTAAAGAAACATAACCTAAATAAAGATGCTGCTGCCACATAGAGTGAGTGCCTTCCCATAATGTCCCCAGGAGAGTGGACTAGATTGACGTGGCCTTATTGGGTAAATCCTGGGTGGCATCATCTTGGTCCCGGGGGATGAAGAATAGGTAGGAAAACTCCTGACATCCAAGGCTAATGAATCTTTATGGGTGGGAAGAAACTAGTAATGCATTACTAGGTAGGTGCCCTACCGAAGTGGTTCTTGTGGGCAACTCTGATCCTCCTAGAGACTCTTGATGTAGCACGATACAGAGTGTGAGTGGTGCAAGCTAGGGAAAAATATAGACGGTCCTAGTGTTGACCAATTGAGTGGGAACAATGTGCTTCAATCTCCTAGCTGTCGAAGCAAGGAATGCCAAGACTGTTTATCATATATAGTTGAATAAAGCCATCATCAAGAACAAGTATCAATTGTCAAGAACTGATGACTTGTTTGATCAGATTTGAGGTTAAGAGTGTTCGCCAAGATTGACTTGAAATTAGGATATTGTCATGTCCGAATTAAATATGAAGATATCTTCAAGACAATGTTTAGGACGTGCTATTGGATTATGAGTTCGTAGTAGTGCTGTTTGTGTTGACTAATGTATCAACTATGTTTATGTTTAGTGTGCTTGATGAACAATGTGTTAAACAAGTAGTTAGATTAATTTGTGCTTGTATATTTGGATGACATTGCAATTTACTCCAAATAAGAGGAAGAGAGTGAGAAGCATTTATGGTTTGTTTTAAAAATGCCATAAGACCACAAGCTATATGCCAAATTGAGCAAATTTGAATTTTATCACAAACAAGTTCACTATCTTGGTCATGTTATATCCGGGGAGGGAATATTAGTTGACCCAAAGAAAGATTAAGAGAATCACATAATGGCCTGCTCCAAGAAATGTTTCTTAGGTTACATCATTTATAGGTGTTGTAGGCCATTATGAGAGATTTGTTGCACGATTCTCTAGGATTTCTTATCCTATTACATGACTTTAGATTAAGAATATGAAGTTTGAGTAGACACTAAGATGTGAAGAAAGCTTCCAACTTTTAAAGAGATGCTTGACTTGTGCACCAATTTTGAAGATCACAAATTTGAATGATTTTATTATGTGCAATAGGCATGTAAATGTTAGCTTTCAGGGTTTACCCCACTTTGAAAGTGTTTACACCATGTTTGGGGGATGCTTCATGAGATTTGGAGAGCATGGTGTATGGTTAGTCCCTGGATTGCCAAAGATGGATTTGTACATTGGAGATGGCTTACTCAGTGGTTACTTTACCCAAGTGGGGTCTTTGCATGACATTCTTCCCTAGGGTGTTGGAGATTTTTAGATAGTTTGGTGACATTCTACATGTTGGCCACATGGAGGAGGTTGCTTGCTTGGAGAATGCCTTGCATTGGAGTGTTTGGCATCTTGAAGGAGGGCATTGGGCCCTTAGACAACATGGGGTAACTTGGATGCTTGCATGGAGGTCTGGAGTTTGACTTGGGGACTCTTAGGTCGTGACAATGTTCATGCAAGGGGAGTGGAAGTAGTAAAGCATATGGCTTAGGAGGTTTTGATGGAGTCTCCAATGTAGGAGGAGCGTTGGACACACCTTGTCTAGTGCCCTTGCATTTGAATTTTGGAGCCTTGGTTGTGGACTACATCACCTTGGAGCTTGATATGTGTACCTTTGGAGTGTAGCTCTCCACATGTGTCTTTGTAGGTTGCTTGTAAAGGCATAGGCCCACATATACATTGTTGGCCTCCCTTACCTCTTATATATATAGAGGAAGGAGAGAGTCCTTTCACATTCATTCATTTTTATCACTCGTGTTAGAGATGTGACTTAGAGGACCACACTAGTTTTGCCCTCTCTTTTGGATCTTCATTTGTACTTTATCTCTCTTGTCTCGAAGTTGCTAGGGTTTCTTGGAGCATTTGAATATTAGGGTTAGGGCTTCATCCCTTGGAGACTTGAATAGGGTTTTGAGATGAAACTTTAGGTTGTGCTTGTTGAAGTGAAGAAGAAGAGGAGATGTCTTGCCTTCGAGGATATGCTTGTGTGATGCTAGCTTGTTGGAGCTCCTTGGTGCGAGCCAAGGTTTTCATTATTATCCCTAGCTAGGGTTTTGGAGAGCTAGAGAATTGTACTAGTCTTGGGATAAGGTTATGGTATGTACATGAACTTGTTGAGAAATGTAGCTCATGCAAGAGCTTCTTGCACAAGTTAGGTGTGAACGAATGAGAAGTAGTTTGAGATGACTTCTTAGTGACCACTTAGGAAAAGTGGGAAATAATACGATCTTGTAATTTCACTTAAATAAATAAAAGTGAAAGTCAAATTTTCCATGTTCTCCTAGTCTTAGATCTAAATGAAATATTCTAGAATATTAGTGAGTTAGATTTGTTCCAATCTTAGCCGTACACCTCATTGTTGAGATAAGGTGGTTGCTAGGATTAAGGAGATTAGTTGCTAAGATTTGGGAAATTAGTTGCTAGGATTTAGAAGATTAGTTATCTCTCTCAAAGCATAAATAGGACAAAATGGGAGAAGTTGGAACACACATGGGAACACTTGAGAGAGGCAGAGACCAAGAGAAAGGAGAGTGCATTTGAGAGGAGAAAATGCAGATCCGCTGTAGCAAACAACAAGAGGGAATCCAAAGAACAACAACATTGTACAGTGGTACAACAATAGCTACTGCCTTCTTTCGTCAGTAGAGCCATCCTTCTGTTTCAGCAGGTTATACTTCTCTGTTCTGTAGTGTTTTGTTTACCGTAGAGCTGCTAAGTTATAGTAGACCGTGGAGGTATCTTGTAAGCTTTGATCATTTAATTGATAAGTTGATTTGAAGGGGAAAATCACTGTGCATGTGTGTTATTCAATTATTGCTTCCACCGTTCATTTTCCAGCTATATGTGTGATTGTTGCATGTTCAAAAATATTCATTTATGTGATTAAGGAAGTTCAGATCTGATTTATTTAATTAAGAGAAACATAGGAGTCTAGGACAACAGTCATATAGGGCTTTTCAAAAATTCACACGGTATTAGAGCTGGTCTATGATTGAGATCCATGAGGGTTTACAATAGTAGATCAATTGTTAGAAACACGGACCAATAGTTAGAGGGTTTCATTATTGTTGCTTGAAGGACTAAGCACTCTTGCAGGGAAGATTTTTTGTTTTATTTTCAGATTTGGGAGTTTGTGCAATAGATATCAGAGATGATATCAACAAGCCTCAGATTTGATGGAAGATTAGATGGTGCCTCCAATTACTTGTCCTGGAAAGCCAGGGTAACATTGGTATTTGAAGAAAACGATCTCTGGGATATCATTGCGAAAGTAGTTACTCCACCTACAGATCCACAACAGTTGGCATCACATAAGAAGAAGGAAGTGAAGGCCAAGCAGGTGATCTTTGATGTCGTGAAGGATCATTTGTTTCCTCACTTATCCGAGAAGAAATAGTGAAGGAGATGTTTTATGCCCTAGTTATCCTCTACTAGAGTGAAAACATTAACAAGAAGATGATATGCGGAACAAACTTAGAACCATAGAGATGACCAGATCAGACACTGTTACCAGTTACCTCATGAAGGTTACGCAGATCCGTGATCAACTTGTAGCAGTTGGGGAGAAGATTGCAGATGCAGAGCTAGTGAACATGGCACTGAATGGATTCCCAGCTTCATGGGAACCATTTGTCAAGGGCATTTGTGCTCGTGGGAACCTTCCTAAATTTGAGAGGCTTTGGGATGACTGCATCCAGGAGGAGACTCAGATAGAGTCAAAGGTCGGCAAGAAGGGTGTTGACGACAACCTAGCCCTAATTGGTCAAACCAATAAGGGAAGAGGTAAAGGACCCATCCCAACCCAACAAGGGTAAGGGAAAGAGTGAGGAGTCAACCTCACAACTAGGGATGGACTTGAGTGAAATCAAGTGCTTCATATGTCATAAGCATGACCATTATGCATCATAATGTCCGAAGAAGAATGGTAAAGGGAAGCAACAACAGAATCAGGTAGTAACTTCAACTGAAACTCAGATGAGTGAGTTTGCCTTCAAGTTCGAGAAGGATTTCTTAATTGGTATCTTGCCTTTTTACCAGTACGATTTTGAGGAACGCTTGGTATGTGGACAATGGAACATCTAGGTATATGACATCAGCTCGGGAGTTATTTTCAAGTCTAACAAAGTAGGACTCGAGAGTTCAGGCTGAACTTGGTGATGATGCCGAGTACCCAGTAGGAGGAGTTGGTACCATTCCCTTCCAACTCTAGTCATGTAACTCTTTAAACTTTGATGATGTGTTGTTTGTTCTAGGTCTCAGGAAGAATTTGCTTTCAATTTCGGTTATGGAAGACAAGGGCTTTGCAGTAGAGTTCAAAAACTAGCAGGTCCTTATCAAACTGAAGGAGTCTAGCCGAGAATTAGCTTAGGTGATCGGGGTTAGGGAAGGCAACTTGTACAAGTTATAGGGTGAACCTATTCGAGCCCTATTTCATAACACATACAACTTGTTCGAGTTATGGCACAAGAGGATGGGGCACCTGCATTACAGGGGGTTGCCTATTTTGAGGGAGATAATCACAGGTCTTCCAGAGTTCAACATTGAGTAGCAGGGAGTATGTAGAGGGTGCGTGCTTGGAAAGCATGTCAAGGCTGCTTTCCCAAGCAACGAGCACAGGTCTAATGGGATTCTAGACCTAGTTCATTCAGATGTATGTGGATCGATGTCAATAGCGTCAATCACATGGAGCATGTACTATGTTTCCTTTATTGTTGCTTCTCTTGCAAGACATGGATCTACTTCTTAAAGACAAATGATGAAGTCTTAAGCAGGTTTTAGGAGTTCAAAGCTCTTGTTGAGAACCAGACAAGAAAGAACTTCAAGGCTTTGAGATTAGATAATGGAGGTGAGTATACCTCCAACGAGTTCAAGGATTTCTGCAAGGAGGTAGGAATCAAGAGGGGTTGACTGTTTTGTAGAACCCATAGCAGAATAGGGTTGTAGAGCGAAAGATTCGATCCATCATAGGGGTTTCTAAGGCCATGATTCATGACCAGGACTTGCTGATGTTTCTTTGGGCAGAAACATACAACACAACAATCTACATCCAGAATATTGGTGTCCTCACAAGATCTTGGAGGACAAGACAACAGAGGAAGCATTCATTGGTGTGAAGCCAGAGGTGAGTCATTTGTGGTTGTCTAGTCTACATCTGTGTACTTATAGAGAAGAAGACTAAGTTGGAGCCCTCCAAGAGGAAGGGTTTATTTGTGGGTTACAGTGAGACTTCAAAGGCTTACAGGGTATATATTCTAGAGTAGAGGACGACGGTAGGAAGTAGGGATGTAAAGTTTGAGGAGGACTTCGCATCCAGGAACTTGGAAGTCACATGAGCCCATTCTAGTAACAAAGAATGAGGAGCAGGAGGCTCCAAAGGCTGAGCCAGGGTAACGACAGACACCAACAATTTCCAGTTCAGGACGACAACCTTTAGGTGAGGAGGAGGAGACATTAGCCCCTTCTAGTTTTGTCAGGAGACCTCAATGGTTCACACAGACATTGAGGGATGCCCAGGAGTATGTTGGGGATCCTAGGAGCACATTTAGGGAGAGTAGGCCTCTGAAGAAGTTTCCAAACTACATGGCATTGATGAGCAACATCATAGATTCAAAGTCGTCCAATTTTCAGGAGGCAACAAACCAACAGGTTTGGCGGGATGCCATGGTGGAGTACACCTCCATCGTGAATAATGGACATAGTGCTAAGATCTGATTGGAAGTCAGTAGTAACTTCCAGGTGGCTCTACAAAATCAAGCATGTTGCAGATGGCAACATCGAGAAGTTCAAGGCGAGGTTTGTTGCGAGAGGGTTCTCCCAGAAAGAGGGAGTGGACTATGAGGAGACATTTTCTCTAGTTGCCAGGTACACTTCCATTAGAGTAGTTATGTCTATAGTTTCAGTCATGGGATGGAGGATACATTAGATGGATGTGGAGATAACTTTCCTTAATGGGATCATTGAGGAAGAAGTGTGCATAGAGCAACCTTAGGGCTTTGAGGTAAATGGGAAGGAGTTCCATGTTTGTAGGCTTACGAAAGCCTTGTATGGACACAAGTAGGCATCGAGATCATGGTATTCTAGGATCGATGAATATTTGTTGAGTATGGGCTTCACCAAAAGTGAAGCAAAACCTAACTTATATTATATATTTGTTGGGATTGGTTTGATTATTTTGGTGCTATATGTAGATGACCTATTTCTTACAGGTGTGGAGAAGCTCATTGCTCATTGTAGGGTGCAAAGTAGACATGGCAGTTGAGTTCGAGATGAAGGACATCAACATGATACATTACTTCTTGGGTTTGGAGGTTTGGCAGAAACCAGGGGAGATATTCCTTGGGTAGGATAAGTATGCAATTGAGATCTTGAAGACATTTTGGATGGAGGATTGCAAACCTATGGCCACATCCATGATCACCAATTTGAAGAAGGTGATAGCTTCAGATTCAGAGTTGGTGGATCCCATGTTGTATAGGAAGCTGATAGGTTAATGAATTTGGTCAACATTAGACCATATATATGTTTTGCAGTGAACACCTTGAGTCAGTTCATGGTGGAGTCGAGGAAGGAGCATTGGGTAGCAACAAAACACATGCTTAGATATTTGAGGGGCACAATGGAGTATGGGTTGAGATATCTCGGAGATGGTGAAGTGAAGTTGCAGGGGTATACAGACTCAAATTGGGCAGGGAATGCAACAAACAGGAATAACACCTCGGGGTGCTGCTTTAGCTTGGGATCAACGATGATATCTTGGTTTAGCAGGAAGTAGACTTTCGTGGCACTTAGCTCAGTAGAGCCAGAGTATATATGGTAGCTAGTACAACGAGTTGTGAGGCCATTTGGCTTCGCAAGTTGCTTGCAGGTTTATTTGATCAAGAGTTTGATCCCATGTTGATTTACTGTGATAATTAGAGTTGTATCAAACTCTCTGAGAATCTAGTGTTTCATGACAGGTCCAAGCACATAGAGAGCATATATCACTTCATTCGAGACATGATTTAGACGAGAGCAATGAAGCTCCATTATATTCCCACCTATCAGCAGGTAGCTGGTATTCTGACCAAGCCCTTAGCAAAGGGGAAGTTTGAAGCATTCGAAGACAAACTTGGATTGGTGCATAATTCCTTTCTCGCTAAGAGGGAGTGTTGTGAAATGTTTCTCGAACATGAACTTCTTGCACAGGTTAGGTGTGAATGTGTGAGAAGTAGTTCTAGACGACTTCTTAGTGACCACTTAGGAAAAGTGGGAAATAATACCATCTTGTAATTTCACTTGAATAAATGAAAGTGAAAGTCAAATTTCCTATGTTCTCCTCGTCTTAGAAATCTAAATGAAATATTCTAGAATATTAGTGAGTTAGATTTGTTCTAATCTAGCCGTACACCTCATTGTTGAGATAAGGTGGGTTGCTTGAGCCTTGGATGAAGTAGATTAGTTGTTGAGATTTTGAAAATTAGTTGCTAGGATTGATGAGATTAGTTATCTCTCTCAAAGCATAAATAACACAAGATGGGAGAAGTTGGAACACACATGGGAACAATGCGAGAGGCGGAGACCAAGAGAAGGAGAGTGCATTTGAGAGGAGAAAGTGCAGATCTGCTGTAGCAAACAACAAGAGGGAATCCGTACAGTAGCAGTGCCGTATAGTCGTACAACAGTAGCTGTTGCCTTCTTTCTTCAGTAGTGCCATACTTCTATTTCAACAGGTTATACTTCTTTGTTCTGTATGTTTTATTTACCGTAGTGCTACTAAGTTACAACACACTGTATAGTATTACATGTATAGTATAGATGCCTCTGAATTGTAAAATATGTAGAAGGAAGTGATCCGCTGGGTAGAGTCTGATCTAGTAGGAGGTTGAAGAAATTGGGCTCGAAGCCTGAGGGCCTCCTGCATGTATAAGGCCAAGCATATCTGGTCGGAATATCTGAAGAAGCCAGTGAGGGTATGAGTTCCTTTGAATAGGAAATGGAACCTCTCACTAATCTCATAGTAGATGGGGCAACAAACTCCTCAGTCTTGACCTCCCGAAGATGGCATAATTGGCAGATCCTGTCTGATCGATCTATCTGGTGGTTGGTTTCTACAGGAAGTCTATGGGAACCGACTCTGAACTAGCCTAAGGGAATGCGAAGAGCGTACAACCAATGGAAAAGTGTATACTGTGGTTGAACAATGAGCCTGTCTCTAAGCTCTAAGAAGTGCTTAGCATAGAAGGCCATCTTTGGGCGTAACCCACCCTGAGGGTTAACCCAAGTGATTTGGATGAACTGCCTGTAAATGTCATCCTTGATGATCCTGTTCAACTCCTGTGTGGTAGGTAGGAGGTGTCTAGGTTCATTTAAGGAATATCTAAACAGAGGGAGATGGTCCATCTGAATATGCCCACAGACTTTAAAATATCTGAAACCCCTGTGGACCAACTTTGCGCCCGACTTGAAGGGATAGAGGGAGAAATGGTCTCTGAAGAACAATAGACCAAGTATGGGTACCGGTTTCGCCCCTACATTGAGTTAGGGAAGCTCCGAATGCGATGTAGAAAAGAGACCAGTTTGAACATTGTCTCAAATTGGGGGATTGTTTGCTTGCATCTACTGATGCGCCGAAGGAGAAGGGTCTGGACTCTCTCAGTTGAGGCCCATTTAGACTCAAGTAAAGAAGGCCCCATATCTCTAAGCCATAAAGAACAATGGGTCGGATAAGGGATTCCACAAGGGACATCTTGGATGAGATGTCCTAAAAATGTTGTTTGAAGCACTGTCTTTTGCGAAGGGCCAAGGATCCATATCTCTTGTTAATCTGAGGATGAAGGTCGGTCGCAAACTGAAGCGAGGTCCTGAGAATTGAACCTCCAAGTATGTGTAGGTGCCAGTGATCTCGATCTCCTCCCCTCTGAAGAAGAAATGAAGGTCTGTGGTATTCTTCAACCCGTTGAAGATCATAACCTTGGTTTTACACAGGTTGACTGCCAACTGTGTAAGGTCGCAGAAGAGAGCTAAAGCATCCAATTGTCTCTGTAGCCCCTCTAGAGAAGATGCTAGGAGGACCATGTCATCATCAAAGAGTAGGATAGATATTAGAACCTGGTGGAGGAGGCACTCATCGTTGTCCTGGATATGCTGATGAAGAAAGGCCTCCAACTCATCAATGTAAATCCCAAACAAGGTGGGGGACAGGGGGAAATCTTGTTTAACCCCAATGGTACTCTTGATGAATTCAGACATCCTGTGAACTCTGTAGAGACGACCAAAGACCAACTCATATAGGTGCATGATGGCAGTCAGTATGGTTTGGGAAATGTCGATGTCTTTGAGCCTTTGGAACATGGCTTCTTGCTAGATGGAGTCAAAACCTTTTCGAAAATCTACAAAGTAACAATAGACTTTCGAAGAACGATGCCGTGCCTCCTCAATGATGGCCTGAAGAGTAAAGATGTGATAATGGTCTGATGAGTGGGTCACAATCCTGCCTGTCCCCTAGCTCTGAGAGATCTCTGCTCAAGTTCACTAGAGAGCTTCATATGGAGAACTGTAGAATAGAGCTTCAAGAACGTGTGGCCCACCATGATCATCTTGTAATTGTTGGGATCTGAAGTGGGACCTGATTTATGTAGTGGGTGAATGATGTGACGTGACCATGGCGATGGAAAACCTATACGGACCACATGGTTGAAGAGATCATCCAAGTGAGTAACCAAAGCTCGAAGACTGTGCTTAAAGAACTCTGCTTGGAAACTCTCCTTGTTTGTTGCTAATCACCCAAACGACCTCTTTGATGTCATTGTTTGGGAATAGGAAGCATGAAGAGGGCGGAGAGGTAACTTGAATCTGGGGCTGCTTAGGAATATCGTAAAGATTGGATATGTGAGAAAACAGGGATCCGCGGTTAAGGTTGGATGGAAGGGGAGAGTGGGGAGGGAGAATGGTGCACTAGAAGTGTTTGGGGGAGTGAGTAAGGGAAGTCCATAAGTCCCGTCTCCTCTGAGAAACAAAGAGGCATTTCTTGTGGTGGAAGAGATGATAGGAAGTTCTGAGGCTGTGGCAGGAGGGGCGAACGTGGGTGAGAGCTTTGCATTCCTTGTTATACCATTGGTTCATAGGGCAGGAGTTGTTTTTTTGGGAGTTGGAGGTGGGCCAGGTGGAGTGAGGATAGGTTTGAGGGCTGCTTCCCAAATGATGGATGAGAGGTAGGTGTACTTGGAAGATGCAAAATGACCAAATAGGCTCAAGTTAAAAACTTTTCCTAGAAAGGGACTTTGTTTGTGCAAGGACCATACCATACAGATTCAGGACTGAGACCTCCATTCCTAGGTCCTGGGAGAATAGCCTCAATCCTAAACCTGAGTGAAAGGACCAAGAATTAGCATAAGAAAGAGACCTTGACATCCATCCAAAAATCAAGCCACTAGATCTACCTCTAGAATCAATATAAATAAAATCCCACCCACTTAAAAGCTTAACTAGGTTCGCACAGATTTTGCCTCCTGTCGTTGTTTCTTCGAGCATAAGAGTGTCAGGTTTTTGAGCTTCTAAAAGTCTTTTGAGGGCTTTCTTTTTGAGGAGTGGCCCAAACCCCTATAATTTAAAGACAAACATATCATTAAGGACAAATACTAGGGGCTTGACTTGCTCTAAATACCCCTTTGAAAGTAAGTTGTTTACTGGATTGAACCTCTAGGTGAGCTTTCTCTTGGGCTAAATAGATGTGGGATTTCCTCCTCCTACAACCTCCCTTTTTACCCTTCCCTTTTGTTGCAGCCAAACCTCCTGCCACACCACCTTCTACATGACAAATATCCTCTTTCCTAGACCTTAGCAAATATATAGATGTCCATTAACCACATCGTCCTCTTTAGTGATAGATGGTATGACATAAGCCTTAGAACAAACAACAATGTGAGAGGACCCTCTACAGCTCCAAACCCCAATTTAGCACCCAAACTACCAAAGACAATTAGAGATTTATCCCTCCTTTCCTCGACATCCCTAGAGGTAGCACCCCCTTCTACAATCCTATCAAACCTATTAACCATAGAACCAAAAACCATCCCAAAGCCCTTAAAAAATTGGAGAAAAACTGCATAAAGGAGCCAAATCACTTATTTACATACCTTCCATAGGTGTGTAGGAGCTTGGCATTCATTGGCCTTGCGTTATCAAATGGATGGACAATGGTTGTACCATCTTCCACCATACCAATCGTCTCACCCTTCGAAGTCTCTGGTTTGATCTAAAAGCCCTCTTTTTACAAACCCTCTTCATTAACAGGTTTAGGAGCATGGATTGGTTCAAACCCTTAGTCCTTATTGTCACCTGTGACAACATCAAGTTCCAGAGAGCCTTCTTTCCTATATTTTCACCCACATGACCATGCTTCTTCACCCATACCTTCGGATAAAATGGTAGGGTACAATCTTGGGCCACATGTCCATATACATGACACCAGATGCACTTAAAAGGTACACCACTGTAATCTAGGGCTTGAGCAATTGAGAAATTTCCATTCTGCAAAACCAATTCCAATGCAAGGCCTCACATTAAGTCTATTTCTACCAGGATTCGAGCTATATGGCCATTATTCTAGTCTCTTCAAAGCTCATATCAGCCTCATAAAATACCCCTAGAGAATCACTATTTTCCTTGAACACCTCGTATGACCAGAACCCAATAGGAAGACCTAGAATCTTTACCCAGATGGGTGTGATGTCTAATCTCTCAGAGTGAGCATCAAAAAATGGTGTCTACATCTTAAGAAACACGATGGCCAAACCTCATCTCCAACAAGAATCCATAATCTTCTTTACATCATCCTCAGAGTGCATAATGAATCCCATCCAACCCTGAGGCAAAACAATTTTTTTGGCATATAACCTAAAATAGGCTCCTATGAATCCTTCAACTATGACTTCAACACGGTCTCGTCCATTCTTCTTCCCATAAACTACCCAACTAAAGCTTTTGAGGCCATGTCTACAAATTCATGCATCCGCACATCTTCCCCCAAAACCAGTTTTAACTGAGTAGGTTTTAGCTTTATACTCTTCTTTCTTGAGTCATCTCCACACATTGGCTTGTCAGTCCCAATCCCACTTCCATGGCACCCCAAAGAGCTTGGGTTTGAAAGAATGCTGCCTTGAACAAAACTTGGAGAAACTTCACCTAATCCTTATGAAAAAAACAACTACTAGTTCCCACTTGGGGAACTTCACTGGATGAGCTCATTTGAGGTTCTGCAACCTTTGTTGCCACAACCACTGAGTTCACTAACTGTGTGGCTTCCAAAGGGAAAAAATCTCCAACCAATGGATGATTTAGTCCCTTGCATGTCTTCCTACGTTGCTTTCAGAGGAGGTCACATTTTGCAATAAAAATGCCCCAGAACACAACTCCAAAGAAACACCAGATGAAATCCCTAATCCTAGTGCATCTACACCCACAACAAATTTCGACACTTAAGGCCACACACCACTTCAATCAACCATTGATCTGAAGAGTTGCGCACTCAAGGCTTGGTCAGGCACACTAATGTTGACTTTACGCTACTTTGCCAACTCATCTGGTTCGTCGAAGTCCCTGCCAACAAGATTCCCGAGTTACTTGCTAGTGCTGCATATGGTCTCACTAGCATATTGTGACTTGTCCCATCTGCCAGAATGTGGAACCTCCAAATCTTTAGCCACTTTTGCATCGAAGCCCATAGTTGTTGAGACAATGGCTGATGACCCTGGTGAAATAGAAACTCCTTCACCTAGGGATGAAAGCGGGATCTCACACCAAGTTTTTGGAGAAACCCTAATATTTTTCCCCCAATATGGATCTGGAGTAAAATCCACCTGATTGAGCTCCATTCTTCAGTCCCAATTTCCAAACCCTAGCTAGCCAATATCCTATCAAGCAACCCTTACCTATCTAAACATATCTCCAAGTCATCAACAATTAGCATGACACATGTTGTTAGTAAAGACATCAAATTAAATGGTAAGGTTTTCAAACACTTTAGAGAAAAGTGTTTTTTCTTGAATTTTTTGGTAGGATCACTTCTGATGACACAGCCATCAAGAACATGAGGTTACTAAGGTTCCCACATGAAGCATGATCTGAAATCCCTTAGTGTGGTAAGGGGTGATTCTATTTAGATGTTGCATGAAAAACACCCAGTCATCTACAGAGAGAAAGTGCCAAGGAAGTATAATAATATTCTTTCATTATTGTTACTAACAATACTGATGGTAGTCTGCTTCTTAACTGAAGAAGTGCTCTATATAGCTATCGGAATATAAAACAACTTATTCTGTTACTTTTTAAGTTTTACCACAATCTGATCAGCTATACTAAATGAACACCAGTAAGTCATGCTACAGAGTAAGAATTCTTCCATAGAGCTAAATATAAAAGAAAACTTAAAAAGAAGTGACCATATCTACGATTCATAGAAGCTTTGAAAGAAGTCCAAATCCTGACTGATTGTGCTGGCATGCTGGAAATTAAGGGATGTGTTGAAACTTGACCACCTTTCTATTGCTCTGGGAAATGTTTAGTGAATTAATGAAGTGAGCTTGTATATATTACCTGTAAGATGGCCATCCAGTAGATTAGTTATATCATCTATGTATGTATGTATGATCAGGTTTATGGATGACACATCTCCTTTATATTGTCTATAAATGGTGCATCTGCAAAACATGCATTGAAGCTTCAAAGTCATTTTTTCTTGAAAGTATTTTTTACACCTTGGTGCCATTATATTAATTTGTGCTTATTTCTGTCCTCCTCTTTTTGATCCATTTGATGTCTTTGTAGCAACTTTTGTTTTCCTATTATCCACTGTCTCTTATGGATGACATACTTCGTTTATTTTTTATTGCATTGGATATGTCTAAACTTTAGATGAATTTTGTTTTTGCCATGACTGGGATGCATGGCTGTTTGTGCAGAAGAATGTATTCCATCTATCGTGGAAAGAGAAGTTTCACAAAACAAAGCAGTAAATGAGAATGACAATGTTGATATTAATACAGAGGTAGTGTATTTATTAATTTTTATTTGTGTTTTTTCTTTATTGTCGTTTTGCTTCTTTTGCCTTAATAGTCTTGTTGGTGAGGTCATATCAAGACTTACATGGTTAACCTGCTTGAATCTGTATATACTATATGGCATATTAAAGTGTAGTAAACTTTTAAAGAAGGCATGATCTTTATATAGAAAATAATTTAGAGCAGTTTAAAGAGCACGCTGTTTATGTCATGGATATTAGCAAAAGCATAATCACCATTGCTACTGATGGAACTAAGACCCAGTAACTAATTAACACCTGGTCCTTATCAGAATTACAGTTAGAAGGCAGACAGCGTAACTAAGCGAGAATCATTTGTTATAAATCAACTGCAATAGAAAGATACTAGACTAGCAACTGTTGCTCACATGCAATTACCACTCACTTCTGTGCAATCCTTGATACAAACCCATTGAAGTCCTTGAATAATCTTTGTTCTTCTTAATAAACTGAATGCTAGTTGTAGTGTGGTAGTTTGCACTTTCCAAGTCGGCTACAAGGTGGCAGATTGTTCCATCATTTTCTTAGTCATTAGTGTTGATGAATTTCTTCAGAGCTCTGTGACAGAGGCAGGAATACAAACTCATTGAAGTCCTTGAATCATCTTTGTTTCTTCTTAATAAACTGAATGCTAGTTGTAGTGTGGTAGTTTGCACTTTCCAAGTCGGCTACAAGGTGGCAGATTGTTCCATCATTTTCTTAGTCATTAGTGTTGATGAATTTCTTCAGAGCTCTGTGACAGAGGCAGGAATACCACCTTTCATGTCATTGACCCTGCTGAATAGATTCCTTGCTTCTCTCGTCTCTCTGGCATTGCAAACCTATTTTTCCTCTTTGTTGATATTTCCAGGTCCTCCATTTCTTCAACAGGGGGTGGCTCTTACATGGATGATTTCTCTGGTTGCTGAGGCATGGCTATCACATCATGGATCATATTAAGAATATAAAAGAGATTAAACTGACTATTCCTTTGGCAAGGCCTGTAAATTACCTGCTTTCTCTCCTTTCATTTTCAAGTTTTTTGGCCTTAATCTTTCCCATTAAACCTTACATTCTAGCAGTGACTTCAATCACACACATTTATGTTGACTTTCACACCGTTTCTGCCATGTTTAGACTTATCTCCATTTTGAAGCATGATTCTGAAGGAATCTGTTTTAACGATGACTGGGCTTGGATAATTAATCTTGTCATACCATGTCAATCTTGAGAGGCCAGTGTGGAAAATTTGTTAGTTCTAATTTGCAACCAAAGTAGCTGGCTTTTGATTGGGATTCATGTGGATTGGAACAAGTTAGACCTCAGGTTTTGGAGCGACCAACCAACCAACCATTTAATCATGAGCCCTTGCTTTTTTTGAAAGTAATGGCTATGCATTTCATTAGAACAAGCCACAGCTAAGACGTACGATAATTCCAAAATATTAAAATTAGTGTTTCTAGGTTCTGAGAAGAACTAGAAATTGGCCAGTATGATGTTGATGATACAATTTTTTTTTTCACCTGCTTAAAATTCTACAAAGTGCAGTGTTTAACAAACTGTCTCAATAATTCTGCATATCGGTAAAACATATATAACTAAAAGAGAAGAAATTTATTGCCTTAGATGGGCGCTGGCATTGTATTCTAGTTGCATTGAGGGACTGGGAGCACTGAGCTTTTTTTCAGGATTTGCGAGCTGCACCTGAGGTGGAGGCATCATTCCCTGGGGAGGGAAATTTACAAAGCTTGACAGATGAACCAGGATACCCTTACTGACATCCTGAGCAGCGATATCTCTCTAAGCTGTATATAGAGGCTGCTCATGGCAATGAGTGACTCCAACCCCCATTCATTCAGGTTGCTGAGATTACCTTTGATATCCTGAATACGAGTGTCTTTGTCTTTGTTACGTTCTGAGGCCGAGAGGCTGAGATTGGTTATTTCTTTTTCACATTTCTTGAAACTCTTCCTAAAACCATGGAGATCCACTTCCAGACAACATAGACAACAGGAGTGAGCCCTGTGCTTGATGCAGTTCCAATGGGTTGGAATTTCCTGGAAATGGATTTTAATGCAAATTCGGATATTCCACCTCAACCTTGAGGTTTCCTTGATATATTTCCTATGAACTTTCAGCCTTAGCGCTGAATATGAAACATAAATTACAGCAGTTTATATTTCACTTCTATCCAATCAATTACACAGCCCAAGAAAATAAACACCGAATAAATGTACTTGAAGGGAACAATGTTTCCAGCCCTCAGGGCACACTTCTCAACATAAAACAGATCTGAAAATTAATTATTACAGCCATAAATCTGCCCACTTAGCTTCTATATGTTTGTCAAGTCACTTAACAAAATCTGCTCGCTGTTATGTAAAATCAGCATGCACAACCAGCTCTAGTAACTACTACTCATTCAACATTAAAACATAAGTTGAAAATCAGATCTGCAAATATACAAAATTTGAACAGCATAGTACATACCACAGCTTTTCCCGCTAGTACAAGATAGTCATTCAAGCTTCTCACAATTGAGAACTCTTTAATGCTCTCCAAACCCTAGCAAGAGCAAACTCAATAGGCTAGCATTACACCAACTGTGAAACCCTGGTCACCAACTCCTAGCTAGGAATCATTCCCAACCAAAGATGATTGCTCCACCAACGATCCACAACTAGAAAGCATACACACTGACAAGTCCTTTTTGGCACTTACACTTGCATCACCCGTGTACAAGAGATTCTTCCATTATTTTCTTTACTTCAAGCACTCCAAATAGTACTAGGTTTTCCAAGGCCACGAAACCCTAGTCTTCTTGTTAAATTTGGCAGCATCGACAGTCATTCTCCAATGAGAGGGCATGTGGGCCACCCTGAGGCTAGCCAGGGAGATTTTGGAGAATCAACCAATCTTGTGAGGTATTGACAAAAGCCAGGGGGAACACACAACCTCTGTGAGTCAAACCAAAAGTCAGGACGAACGAGATGCCATATGATCTTGTGAATCTAGCCAAGGCAAAGGAAGAAGCTTTGTAAGTCTAAGACAAAAGTCAAGTTGTAAGTCTAATGCAAAAGTCAGGGGGAACGTACAACCTCTATGAGCATAGATAGTCTAGTGCATCTATGAAGGATATTGGTTGTCTTTTAACTTTTGCCAGCTACAACACCTCTGGGCCTTTGTAACAAGTAAGCTTGTTATTTATTTTATAGACAGAATATTTCTGAATTGTATAATTGATTGATAAATGAAAAAATAGATGATGTTACAATCACCCTCGTGACGATTTACTTATAGCATTGACTGGTCACGAGGTGAAGAGGTACGTATCTCTTGACTGACGTTAATAAACTATATTATTATTATTATGATGTTATTATGTTCATAGTTATATTCGTTACATTGCCACCCTCTTAAGGAATGCTTTGTCCTCAAAGCATAGTAAAATAGGATTCTCTCTAGTAGAGCATGAAGTTTTTTCTGTTGGTGGTAATTGATTCTTCTTAAGAGTGGACCCTTCGACACCATATAGTTTATAGTGTTGACCTTGCCAATTAAATTCCATGATTTGTTATTCAAGGTTTGTGGCATAACTCCCCAACTGTATCAACCATTCCGCACCTAGCACCATATCCATTCCTTCGAGCGATAGAACATAGAATCCTATTTGTAGTTCTAGTTCTTGTATTTGAACTGAGACTTTATGACATTTTCCAAGCTCCTTGACCTTTTGTCCATTAGCAACCTTAACAGTGAGGTCCTTTGTGGGGTAGATGAAAAGGTTTAGTTTTTTTGCGACATCAATGTCTGTACAGTTATGAGTATTGCCAGAATCTATGAGTATTGTTAAATTTCTATCTTTTATGACTCCCTTAAGTTTTAGGGTCTTAGGTTGTGGTTTTCCTGTCATAGTTGCCAGTGGAACTTTAGGTTTTCTTTCTTTTTTTCTTGGAGGTTGGCTCTTATCCTTTCTGAGATGTGGTGGAATATATTTTGGAGTAATTATCTCTCTTTGAAGTTTGTTTTCTTCATTTCGATTTTTTTGGACACATGA